>VXCM01007195.1:17902-30277 GCA_014773175.1 Lucifuga dentata
AAAAAAAAAAAACAAAAAAAAAACAAAAACCAACCTTTTCAAGTCTGACATGTCAAGGGTCAACTTTATTTGTCTCCAAAAAGAAAAATTTGGCGTGGACATCAAGACGCTTTTCCATACACACTCACATCCATTCTACATTCAACCTGAGTACAGCTATAAACACGTCACATTTAATACAACATCAACTAACATCCAGCGTAATAACAATTATATTAAGAATATAAAAAGATAATGATAAAAATAACCATGGGGCCTGTAGAAGTAGCGTAGCCATAATGACAGTTAAATAAAAATACTACATTATAATATTGATCGATTAATCCTTAGATTTATTCATATATATATATATATCTGAATTGTAACATTATATCATCCACTTTTAATAAGCAATATTACAAATGGGAAAATCTATTTAAGAGTGATTCACACCTTTATCTTTATATCAATTCTTTCCTCATAGGCCAGAAGGTTGAGGCCACCCCTGGATTTAAAAAAAAAAAAAAAAAAATCATCAATGTTTGTTGTTTGTTTTACAATTTATTGTACAGGAAATGACAAAAATATATAAAATAAATGTAACTAATTAGTTTTCTAGAAAAATTAGTCACCAGAGCTCATTAGTAGCCGCTCTGGCTACAGAAATGATTTTTCATGAAGGCATCAGTCTGTATTAGTGCAGCTCTCCTGTTGATGTGTTTTAACATTCTATTCCTGCTGTCTGCCTTCTCCCACATCACTTTGGATTAAAGGACCATACTGGCCATTTTGCATGTTTGAGCCTAATATATTCGGTTTTCATACATGTAACGTTACTGACAATCATTTCCCAAAGCATGCTACTGGAACAGTAAATTAAAAATGTTTTTCCTACCTTCCAGACCTCCACTGGTTTCAGTTCATTCTCTATTAAAATCAACTTGTTGATACTGTAAACGTTCTTGGGATAGGTAATCCATCATCACCAACAAGACGTGTATTCAGGTTTTTTTAGAAGTTATGTAATTTTAGTGTTTAAGCTCAATAAAAAGCGTGGAGTGAATGTATGCCTCCACCGGGGAATATAGTCCCAAAAGAAGACCTGCGTTTATGGAAAAATTTAAAGGACCGTGACTTCATAAGGCTGTGTAACTATTAGCAGGAGAAACATGGATTTTTAAGGTGGGTGTATCACTTGAATATTTGATTTTGAAAGATTAAGAGATTTTGCAAAATGTAAGAAAAATTGGAATATGGTTTTATTCTTTGGGAAATGATTGTCAGTAACGTAACATGTATGAAAACTGAACATATTAGGCTCAAACATGGNTTCTTTGGGAAATGATTGTCAGTAACGTAACATGTATGAAAACTGAACATATTAGGCTCAAACATGGAAAATGGGTGGTATGGTCCTTTAACATGCTATACAGTCTGTTCATGCTGCTGCTCTGTATGTAAAACATGGGGGTTCAGTAGTGTGTGTGTGGGTGGGGCTAAAGGAATTATGAAGAAAGAGAATTACCATTCCATCCTTCAAACACACGCAATTCCATCTGGTTTACCAATTATTGGTCAAAATTCCATTCTTCAACAGGAAACGATCCAAAACATTTNATTCCATCTGGTTTACCAATTATTGGTCAAAATTCCATTCTTCAACAGGAAACGATCCAAAACATTTATCAAAATGATGCTAAAACTACATCGTTCAAAAGAGAAGAAAAGGTTTTAGAGGTCAAAGGGCGTTACTTTGACCAAACCAAAGTCTGAGCCTGAAACGACTTCAGAGAGCTTTGATGTGACGAANAGGGCGTTACTTTGACCAAACCAAAGTCTGAGCCTGAAACGACTTCAGAGAGCTTTGATGTGACGAATTATTCTAGAAAACTAATTACTGACATTTAATTTCTGTATTTTTGTCATTTCCCGTGTAATAAATTATAAAACAAACAGTGTATAGATGATTTTTTTTTAAACCTCTGGCCTGTAGTGTAAACAGGAATGTGTCTGATGGAATTTGTCTCTTTGCATTTGAATGATATTCAGCAAAACAGAGTTTTAAAAGAAATACTGTCTCATCGTCTCAGAAATACCATCACACACACACACACACACATTTAAAAAGAACTCTGAAGTAAGTTATATGAGTTTCCACATCTTCATAATTGCTGTTTGAATAATCAGAATTTGAAGTTGTCAGCTCGTCACAGAACGATCTAACGAGCTGCTTCATATGTGCTGACTCAGCAACTTTCTCAGAAATGAATGAGGCTCATTCAGCGTCGTTTCTTCCTCCGTCAATGAAATTACAGCTTTTAAACTGCTTTCCTTACACGGATATCTGAATAATAAAGAAGCTGTGGATGTACAAATAAAAGTCAGCCAAGAAAAAAACTCATTTATAATAAAATAATAATAATAATAAAAAGTTAAACATTAATAAAAAGTTTTAAAAATCACACAGTATCAAAATAATAATAAAAGCCAGAATAAAAATAACTTTAGGTAAAAAATGTAATGTGGATAAGTAAATGAATAAAATATACAATTATACAAAGAAAAAAAATTAATCAGTAAAAGATAAAAGAAATTAGAATATCATTCAGGAAAATAAGATTAAAATGCATAAATGAACCTATGTAAGTATTTGATATATTTATCATGAAAAATTTACAGTTTTGCATCGTTTATTCACGTCGCTCTTGTAGCGTAACATCCTTTAATGTTATAATCCTTCTAAAAAAAACTTGATGCTTTATGTCATAATAAAGGAAACAGGACATATGTGACAGGTTTTGCTCATGCTGAATATTCCACTTTTGCATGTTTGCACAGAAATCGTGTCTTAATTACCTCTCACGAGGATCCCAACTTCATTTCTCTCGTCACGTGTTTGAGCAATTACTCAAAACTTAATGAAGCGAAACGCTTCCAACCTGCAGCCCCTTTTTCCTGAGCCTAGTTTGCCTATTCCAGGGTGGGAAGCTAATCATCGGCATACGTTAAACCCGCCCAGATACATACATTCCGTGTCGATATCCATACCTCGTTTAATCATTCCTCTACTGCTATCTCAATATCACGGCTACTGAGAGAAGGGGAAGCACATTATCTATTCCAAGGTGTTATTAGGGATTATCCCTGACTGATAGTTTCCCTTGCAGGCACCATTAGCTTGGCTTCATCCCATTTGGTATTTCCAACACCTGCGACCACCATCCTTTGGGCACAAGAATTATTACCATTGTATTTTTTTTCTGGGGTATATAAATTAATCATGGGGATCACAAGCAACTACTTTAAATTTCTGGACTGTGACCAAGAAACACAAAGTCCCCAAGGATGCCAAGGACCCATGCATCATTAAAACGGAGCTGCGCTACGTGACGGCTCCCTCACTTTTACACCTTCTGGGATTGTGGCCTCTGCAGTTCTGCGTGATGCATAATAGCGAGTGTCTGCAGGTTTAAATGCCATCAGGTCCACCAGTTTGACTTTGAATACTAAAAGAAGAAAGGACATTTGTTTAAAGCTGATCAGCTTCAAAGTGAAACTGGACAGTTGGTGAAGGTGAAGACAAATTAGCATTGATCATTCGGCCGAGCACGTACGCTACAGACTTAAAGGAGCATACCAGCGATCCTGCATGTTTTATACATGTTACGTTACTATCAACTATTTTCCAAAACATAAAACTGTATTTTAATTTTCCTGTTATATAACAATAAAAGCAGAAATCTCTGTCTGTGGCAGCAACGTCTCTAGAACCCGTCATGTACGAAGCTGAAATTCAGCAGGTTTCTTGTCTGAATTATAAACCATATTGATTTAGAATTACTCTCAGACTCTGACCTATGAAGGCTTCGATTACAGATTATCAGTTTGACAAAAGGTCTAGAAAACCTTTCATAATATTGATTTAAAGTTTGTTAGAACCAAAAACAAAAGAACTTTGCTTCTCATCAGCTTTTATTCATTTAGCTTCTCATCTATCAGCGCCTGAATCACCACGGATTATCGAAAGAAGAAAACATTCATATCTCAGAGCCTAAAGCATGTAAAAAAAAAAAGATGTTTCTGTTGCAGGTGGATCTAGTTTCTTCATTGGTTTTCTCTGTTACAGGAAAATACATCAAACCTGTGAGTCTGATCAGGAAAGACATCAACCAAATCTCCTTATTGATCAAGTGTTCAGTGGATGATTGAGACTTATGACAAGTTTGTGGGCAGAATGACAAACAAAAAGTCAGAAGGTTAAAAAAACAGAAACCAAATCAATAAGGATGACTGAGAAGATGAAGCTCGGTGCGTCGTAACTCTCTGCCGCTTAGAACAGGATAAATCTGCTTTTCTCCCGATGCGACTCGTGTTTTCCTTCCTGATTAGTGAGTCGTCGTGTTGCAGCATCCATCACTTCACCAGCAGCAGACAGAACGGACAACGACGCTTCAGATGCTCTGTTTACGGAAAAGAGCTGCGATTGTTTGTGTACAGCATCAACATTTAATCGAGTTAAATCAGCCAGCCTTTTTCTGGTTGTGGTGCTTTTCTGACTTAAAAACTGGATCGTTAAAAGAGGTAATTAAACACAAATAAAGACCATGGAGGCCATAGAAGACAGCAAAAACAAGTCAAATAATATAAGTAAAATTTCAATACAATAAAGTACAATGCAAGCAGTAAAACACTGGAAAAAATGAATAAATAACAAGAACAATAGAAATAAAATAAATGAAAAAGAGGGTGAAGATCATGGAGGTCACTGCAATTAATGTTCGGATAAAAGATGAGGCAACACAAGAAATATAAACTACAAAAAATAAAACAATCAACTAATAAAAAATTTGATAAACTTGATAAATGTAAGAATAACAGAAATAAAGTTAACAAAAATCGTAAAGTAAATAAAATTAAAAAAAAAAAAAAAANAAAAAAAAAAAAAAAACCTTATGGAAAATAAAAGGAAAATTCACCGCAAAGCCTGGTGGGAAAAAACAGTTTTAATTAGTTAAAACATAAAACTAGTAAATAAATAACTTAGATGTCTAAAAGAAATAATAATAATGAATAAATTAATGAGTAAGTAAGATGATAAAAGAAGTTGTAAAGACTAGAACGTAATGAAATAGCTTTAAAACTCAACTGAATCTTAAAAATCTATTCTAACTTCTATTTCCTAATGTATGAGCTAATAGCAGCGAGCTAACATGCTTTAAATACATGTTGGTTTTTAACCCTCTGGACCCCAAAACCCACCGGCGGGTTTGAAAGGCATGTTTTCTTTAAATCGCCAAAATTACACCATTTGTCATAGCCAGAAACTTTAAAAATCAAAATTATCATCAGGTTTTCAAATTTCCAACGGTCCTTGAACTAACCATGTGTGTCTATACTTCCATAAGGAAACATAACCAAATCTTAGAATAGTGATATTTCCTCAAAATCACTTTATTATAAATGTGTCATTTAAAAATTTGCTAAAAATAAAGCCTTTGTACAATCTAAATTCTGTAAAAAGCAACAAATTCTGCGTTTTTTGCTGCAACTAGCAAGCCTGGAGTGCCTCTGTGTTCTTTAACAGTCATGTGACAACAATTCAGCGAGTCATTGGCTGAATGCAGACTGCACAGGCACACTAAGTGTATTGATTACGCAGATTATAGGTTGTAAAAATGTAAATAGTTCAGTATGTATAGTCCCTCTTTTTTTTAAATTTTTTTATTTTATTTTTCCAGTATTGGTAACACTTGTGGACACTTGGAAAAATGTTGTATATATAGATTACATCTTTTTTTCACATCGTATCATGTTGTAACATCTGACCAGGCTGGAACGTTTCTCCAGCTTCGCTTTTTATTTCTAAATAGATGGCGTTGCTTCTCTTCTGTCAGGTGAAACTTTCTCTCTGAACGGGTTTGACTGATGTTTTTTCTGCTGCAGCTTAGCCTGAGTATCTCTGATATCTAACGTACACTAAATACATCATGCCCTCCCACAGTAAAATGTCGAACCAACAGTTTTGGAGAAAAGCTTAACACCGCCTTTGGCAGGAGGTTGTGTTCTTCTGTTGCTGCTGCAAATCTCAGGTTTTTTTCTTCTCCCTTGACTTGCTCCTGGGACTTAGCATAGCTGCAGAATACGCACAGTAAATATCAGCTCCTCAGCATGGATTCGCCTCTGCATATTTGGTTGCATGCATTATTAATGCCTCACCGATTTTCCACAAGTTCTGAAAAACAGGTTTGATGTGGAATGCAGCTCCTCTCTCATTCACCCTCTCTGTCTTCCACAGCCAAATCAAGAAAAGTTTGCCCAGGAAATAATATCTGCTTTCCTGGAACTGGATGGGAAGAAGGAGAATCTTTGACCTTGGAAAATGAAGATGTTGTTGCCATGGGAACTGTTAATCCTTCTGTCACTCAAAGAGTGCCTGGCTGGTAAGACGCCTCTCAAACCGGCTTTCATGACACACCTGATCTGCATACATCTCTCTGAGGGAGGGTTCGCTTCATTTCCATGCATGTTCAGCTCCTGAAGGAGGACGATCGCCGTCTCTCAGGAAGTATAATTTTAGTAGCTTTTGTGTCTTTGCCAAAAACACCAACAGAGCTGAGCAAAACTATGTGAAACTCTGAAAACAGATTTATTTTATATTTTTATATTTATATGCTAAAGTAGAATTCTACAGACAGACGTGTTTGTTTAGACGTGCAGTGTCTTTCTGTCAGGAAACAGGAAGTTGTATCAAGGTAAAATTAAACTTTTGTCATATTAAAGAAAACGGTAATTTTTACACCTTTCCTCTTATACCACGCTCAGACTGCATGACTTCCGAAATCCCAAAATCACCGAATTCAAATTACACAGCAATGTTTCCTGCGATTTCGTCTTCATGACAAGTTAAAACACGCAAAAAGTCGCTCTGATTTCAGATCCAAATGAACTTAAACGAGACGTAACTTCCAGTAGCCAAGATGTTGTTTTTGTGTTTGTTACTTCTGCGTCCTCCTACACTCTCATTGGCTCACATGCTAATCTAGGAACTTCCTGTTTGAGAGTAGGCCTGCTCAAATCAGAACTTTTAGGTACGGTTTGTTTTTGCACGTCTGAACACAGAAGTCACAGAAGCGCGACCTAAAAACACACCAAGACTGCTGTGAGGAAGTGGTGTCAGTCTGGTTCCAAACAAGCTCTGCAGCAGTTTGTTTTTGGTCTGAACATGATCCACATTATTTATGAACCAACTGCAGATCAATGTATTGATGTATTGATTGATTAGCAGCAGAGATGCTTCACAGATGCTGTTAAAGGTGGAAACACGTCAATCTTAGCTAACACATGTTCAGATGAACAGATGTTCAGTTAGCATGTGCTTGTATGTTGTTAGCATGTTGCTCCATTCTCCTGTTCAGCGTGTGAAGGCAGCACATGTTCTTCACATCATGTGAAGCAGCATGTGGTTTTCCACACGTTGTCTCTACATCAGATTCAGCTTCTGCTGTCATAGTTTTCTTCTTCATGGATCAAATGATGCTATGACAGGAAAGGATCAACATTCATCTTTGTTACTCTGATTTACTTTGATAGAAACTACTTCCTGTTTGGAGTTTCTTTCTGACCAATCAGCAGAGAGAGTGTTGTCACATGACTTTTGCTGCTAGATTTTGATTCGACTGGATGTTTTCCTGTGTGAAACTGAACCAAACCATGTGGTAAATTCATCATTGTAACACCTGGGACCAAAGACTAAAATGCCCTTTTTGCTTGGATTGCCCTGCTTTGATTGGATGTTTTTCTGTCTGAAACTGAACCAAACCAACAATTTAGTTCCTGATTCAGACCAGAACAAACGATCTACAGGACTGAAAATGCTCTTAGGTTTTGCACCAATAATTTCAGATGTACTGTAAATATCGAGGCTCTGTGACGGCTCAAAGATCGCGTCAGGACACGTGTCTGAACGGGAATGAACAGAGAACAAAACTTCCTGGGACCAGAAAAATCTCAGTTAAATTCCTGTCATCTGAGCATTGATCACTGGCATTAGACTTTCCTCTTAAAATGATATTTCAGTAGTTTCATTTTTACATACTCTATAATTTCAAAATCTACACTCAAAGTGAGAATAAAGTATAGGAGGGATTTCACGCTCGTTACTTTTCTTATTTTCTTATTTTACAATGCAATTTTCTTCCTTTATATCCAACCGTTGCCGCTTACATTAAATGTGGCAACTGCCATAAAAATTTACACTAACTCCGTTCCTCACTTTAATTTATTCTCTGATTCCTTCTCAAAACCTTGCTGCTCTTTTCCACCGAGACAATATCAGAATAGCATTAGCTTTCATGTCCCAAAAACACGTCTGATGAGTAAAAAAATCCCACAGAAAGCTGTTAACTGAAGTCTGGAAATTATTAGTTTGTGCAGCAGTGAGATTTCACAGCTGAGACAAACAGAAGCCGAGCTGAGAGTTTACAGGTCGTCAGGTTTAAAGGTAAAGGTGGAGGTTTGGCTTTTTATTTGTCTGTTTTTCCTGCAGTTTGCTGTCATGATCAAATATGTGATCGTGTTTCCTGCAGGTAAAATCACGATGAGCTGATGTGTGATGGAGACAAATTAAGCCTCCATAACGAACTTCCACGATTATGAGATTTTAGCAACAGCTTAAACTCCAGTTATTAAATATTAAACAGGACAGGAAGTGTGTGTACATATGATGTGTGTATGATGGTTTAAAGTTACGCAGATTAATGTTTGATTTATGAATGAATCGTTTTTATTACTGACAAACAGAAATCAGCAGAAAAGGAAACAGACATGATTTCAGCTTCACTTTAAAATGACTAAAAGTAGAACTTACTAATATTTCACAACCCCTTTTGAAAAGTCAAAAAGAGTAAATGACTCAGTTGTTTTATAGATTTATAAGCAAAACAAATGCATAAACTGCCAGGAGGATTACATAATACATGTAGTATATACGTGTAATATGATGGCAGGATGAACCCTGTCAAAGCAAAAAAAAAAAAAAGTTGAATGCCAACAAGTTATAGCATTTAAATTTAGATTTCTATGCAAAGCATACTTACTGTAGGTCAGTTACGTTTTTTGTTTCTTTAAGATTCTCTGCGGTCCCTAACAACAGTAGCCACACTCTTCTAAACCTGTATGATATTATAGTACATTCTTATTAAATTTATGTGTAAATGGAAAAAATTTGGTAATTATTTGAAGAAAGAGATGAAACAATGACATTACAACAGTGATTATTACCGTGCCGCGTTTAATTTGTTTTAACTTGTAAATACTGAAATAGTGGCGGAAGCCTTTATTTAACTGCAGAGACCAGGCCTTTATTTCTCATTTTAAGGTAAATATAAATATGTTTTAGTAGGAAAACCTCACTTTCTGATCTGTGCTAATTTGTTATGTTAAACTTGCTGATTAGCTCCAGTTAGCTGTGCTCTCCTTTCAGCTAGCAAGAGCTCATATTTCTACTTTTTTTCAGTATCTAATTATTTTTGGATTGATATTAAAATCCCTTGTAGCTTCCTCACTGGAATATTCATATGCATATTGCAAAACTCCCTATAAAATGTATGAGTGCAGCACCTGTTAAAACATGCGTGTTCAGAACGGGCCAGACTATATGGTGTGCACCTCAGCCTGCCATCATTTAGTTCTGCACATCCTCGTTAGCTTTGTTTGCTGTATGGGGTCGGGTTGAGACCATGCCGCTGGACCGGAGTGTATCCTGCCACGCGGACTACTTTTTACCGGCACAGCTCAGTTTGAGAACCACTCATCCAAACAACTTCATACGTGACGGGTTCTAGAGACGTTGGTGCTACAGATGGACAGAGAAATATATATATTTCTTTTTTCTCTGTTTTTATAACTTTCTTTTTAACTGTCTTTATAGATAGATGCTCGTTCCCCATCATCACACTCGTTAAGTCTGATTGGTTCTGTCCCGTATGTGAGAATGTGTCACGTAAAACTCATAAAACGTTGGTAGGGACGCGTCCTTCCCATCCAAACCCAAATCTACGCCTACGTTTAAATGAAAACAGTATATGGAGCGAGGTGTATTGTTCTGTTATTTATGCTTCCATTTCCTCTGATTTAGTTTCTCATCTGAAGTCAGCAGTTTTTGCAGGGAAATTTCTCTGCAGCCTGCAAAGAGCGAGAAGAACGAAGGGTTATGTTAAATACGTGTCCGTACATACTGTAGAACCATTACACCAGCTCCCATTTATTTCCCATGAAACCTAATTAAGTGTAATTTGCATGTGTCTGTGTGTTTGTGTGTTTGTGGGCAGTCTGTGTGTTTACACACTTTTCACATTTCCCAGGTGAGCCAGCCGGCTATTAAAGGTTCATTCATTTGTTTCATTTAAAGGACATAGCAACCGGGTAGAAACAAAGCACCTCCCTCTGAGGCTGCAGAAACGAGGCCTTTACCTGAGGCAAAGACTCCCCCTCTCATTAGGACCATGATGATGATGATGATGATGATGATGATGATGTGGGAGAGAGGGAGCCTCTTTTTGTTCTCGTCAAGGTTAGAGATTTGTAAAAATGCATCTCATCCTCTCCAGTGATACAAAGAAAAATGACCGGTTTCTGAAAAGCAGAACAAAAGCACACACACGACGGGCACGAGTGTGTTTGTGCGTGTGTGTGTGTATTGGAAAAATATTAGATTTCAGGGGAGTAATTAGTGCAGCTGTGGTTAATTGCTGTGGTGTATTGATAGTCTGTTTGGATCAAACCAAACAAAGAAACAGCAGCAGTCAGAGTTTTTACACGAACACTAATAATCCATTACCAGCAGAAAAAAGTAATACTTCATTATTTAAACTGTCATGTAAACACCTTGATTGAGTTATCTTGCTTGCATGAAACTCATAATTGATTTAGACATAACTCAATTAAGCAGCTGGTTACTTGTCAGTCTGTATAATTGATGTTGACACGTTTCAGCTCAGCCTGTTCCTGTTTGATAAACTGGACGTAAAATGACGCGCTTGATTGATCTTAAAGCTAATATGATGTTTAGCATTTCTGTAAAGTCCTCAGCTCCAAAAGCTGCATGAATTACATTTATTTTAGTATTATATTCCTTCCTTCCTTCCTTCCTGTACGTCTTTCTTAATGTAACGGGTAAATTAAGTTACTGTAAACTATGCAAACGCTTTACTCAAACTGGAGCGCATTTCTACCAAAAATATCTGGTTCTTAAACTGGTTTCGTTTGGTATCAGTGGAACCAACTAGTCTAGCAAACCAGCCCGCATTTCCACCAGTTTAGTGGAACAATGTGTCAACAACGGAAGTGACAGTGGAAGTTCTTATGTTTTTTAAGGTGGAGTCATACACGCCCACGTATGATGTCATCACGACTCCCACTTCAGGTCCTGCTACTTTCTGATTCTGAGTGGGAAACCAACTTCTTCTGGTTTTGAATCAATTGATTTTTAGTTGAAATGCTCCAAACGGTTCCAAATTAGCTTTACAAACCAGAATATGACTCATTCTGGATTGGTGGAGAAGTGGAAAAGAGCTATCGTGGCTGCTTTTTCCACTGATAAGCTGCTGAGATGATCCAAGTGAGAAATGATCGTGAACCAGCTTCGTGTTTCCAGCGGCTCCTCAGCCGTTAGGAGAACCGGCAGTTTACGTAACAGAATGTATGACAGTCTTTTTTATTTTTTTTTTTGTATCTCTGGTGATGACCAAACTGTAATCAGGACGTCCATGTCCCCAACTAAACACACAAAGATTTGGTAATTCTAAGTCGTGTTTAGTTTAGACTGAACAAAAAGTCATATCATTTAACAACAGAAATATAGCTTGTTTGTTAGCAAGCATTACCTTCTGTCAGTCAGACAGCAGGAACTGATGCTGCGTTCGACAGACTTCAGAACTCAGATTTTTCCGATTCCTACTTGGAAAAATGCATTGGAATGGCATTTGAACTCAGAGCTCCGGCTGGGAAACTCAGACCAAAATGATCTACCCCAACTTATAAGTATGACGTCACTCAACATGGCGGCGCCGTGGAGCTTTGTGAATGGAAATAATCAGCTAAAAGGCGAATAAAGTATTTTTTCTTGTGTGACATTGAAATAAAAAGGTCAAAATATATCNTCAGCTAAAAGGCGAATAAAGTATTTTTTCTTGTGTGACATTGAAATAAAAAGGTCAAAATATATCGTCAAGTTAACTATCTATAGTGTATAATAACTGATTGCCATTGATACATTAAATAATAATTTCAGAATATTACTTCTCTGCACAAATATTTAATACTGTGATTAATATCATTGTAAAACAACCAGACAGTCCTGTAGTCTAACTTTACTTTATTTTTTTTTTTTTTTCCTTT
>VXCM01007196.1:0-22906 GCA_014773175.1 Lucifuga dentata
AAAGGAAAAGAAGAAGAAGAAGTCTTACTTGGAGTGTAAATGATGTTTTACAGTGCATTATCTATCGCTTACTGTATATGACAAAAAGATGGAGGAATTTACAGAGTTTCTGGAGCAGAATGAATCTTGCATCTCAAATGTAAAACTGCAGTGAGGATGTTCCAGCCTCTGGATGCCTTCAGTATTCTGAGGAACAAATCCAAACACAGCATGAAACATAAAATGTCTAATATTTGCATTGCGACTGTATAAACTTTGAATGTGTGTAGCAAGCTAATGAAAAGGAGCACAGCTACATCCAAGCATTTGCATAAACTTCATTTGAACCCTGGAGTTCCAGCTGTTCCTGAATTCTCCTGTCTCCAAGTTTGATTTTGAATTATTGATTGACAGTGCTAATGGCTCGCATTAGACTGTGCATTGTACGTGCGTCTTTGCTCTGTTTTTCCACGGGAAACGGCAGCCACTCATCTCCTGCTGAGCTTTAATGGCACATGCTGAATGACTGTGCAGAGCTGAAACCGTGGGGGGGCCCTGGGACATGAAGTGGCTCAAAGCTCCGGATCGCTCTTTCTTGTGAGGAGACATCCAGCAGAAATCGGCAGCATACATCTGAGTACTGTGAATGCACTCCGAGTCTTTATGTTCTACAAGGATAACCACGGTCAAGAAAGTAGTTTATGTCATGTCTAGGTTTTTATGAATTCTTACAATTCTGCTTGTTTTAAGATTCATTTTCCCAAACCGCAAAGAGCAGATCATACTCTGAATCCTAAAATCCCGCATGCTGGCTTTATGTATTCAACTAAAAGTTGTGGAGTCTCAGACAGAATTGGGACAGCTTTGGAGGAAAGCTTAAAGATAAATAAATGCTACAACTACTTCCAGACATCTCAAACTGACAAAAGCCTCAAATCTTTATCCCTGAAGATGTGACTTGCCATTGCCAGCTAGATCATTTCTCAGAAGGTCAATCCAGACGCTTCCGAGGAGTGTTTAAGGCAATCGATAAGAAATTAGCATATATTTGCTTTTCTTGAAGGAGACAATTGATTCTTCAGTAGAGCAGTTGCAGTGCTCTCAAAATGACAAATAAGACACACTAATGAGAAAGAATTTAACAATCAATAGGAAATAACTGTCTCTGTGTGTTTGTCTTTAATTAACATTGGAATGTGGTGGAATACATGAAGAAATGACTTTAATTATAATTTAATCTACTGAAATGGCGTACCGTAATTGCTGTAATAAAAACCGTTATTCAAATAATGGCCAATATCTAATTATAGACGGGGTCGAAGTCAGCAAGAAGAAATAAAGGCTGGGTTTGGCGTATGTCTGTTACTGGCCAAATATTGCTTATTACTGGCCAAAGGCAAATAGTGTAATCTGCTGCTGCCACCAGATGACAGTAGCTATGTTTGACATACCAAACTGCTTTTAAACTGTTTCCAGCTGTTGTCCCTTCAGCCAGAAGGCATGGCCAGGCTCAACGTGAAACAAAGCCGTAAACATGGAGCGAGGGTTTTAACAGAAAACTCAAAGACTCTATAACCCAGCCAAGGGAAATTTTGGTGAGAAGTGTGGAGATTTTATATATATATAGTTTAAGATTAGAAATAAAGGCCTGCCTCAAATAAAGGCCTGGTTCTCTCTGCATTTGAGGAAAATAAAGGCCCTGGCCACTACTTGAGCATTTACAGTATATATTAATTTTACCATACAATAGAACCAGAAATAGACCTGTGAAAACCCTACACAAACCCTATGTGCATAAATGGATTTTCAAAAAAGGAGACCCGACCCAAATGGACCTAAGAACAGTCAGATCTGACCTGAAATAGACCTGAAGATCATTAGACCTGTTTCATAATGCAGTTGACCTGAACAGACCCAAATAGAGGAGATCAGCAACACTGGTAGCAACATGATATCCCATCAATTAAGAAGCAGCTTTTCCTTCAACTTTTTCCTCACTTCAGCAAAGAATGTCTCAAAAAGCACATTTTTTCCTGCGATGATCATAACAAACCACACGATCAAAGCTGATGTCAGGTATAAAATAGATTGACACACAGATCTGGGATCTGGAGCAGCATCATGGAACCCAGACCAAGCTGATTAGTCTGAAAAGAATTTGGACCTGACCCAACTCAGGTCCCGGTGTAGCAGGCCAGATTAGGCCCACCGCTAAACAATACCTAGGTATAATCTGTCTTAGACCAGACTATACCCCACTAGTCCAGATGATGCCCCCTTGTGTTTTTCATAAATTAGTCTGTATTTCAATATCCAGAGTTTCTTTTCATCATAATTTAAAAAATAGCATGTCACTGCAACATAGAAGATCAACATCAATGACATGACAACGCACAGTCAGTTTAGACCACACACAATTCGATTTTCATGCTGTGTTTGCAACCTGGTAGCATACTGAATATGAAAGCGCATTTAGTGAATATATTTCTTTTTCAGCTTTATTGTCATATCGGTTTGAAATATTCATTTAAACTTTTTCTTCACTTACATAATTATTTAATATCAAACGCATATGACTGGATAAAGGAGAATCTGTACATTAACACTGAGTTGTAAAAACAAAATTATGAAGTCAGATGCAATGCACGTTTCACATTTCCACACTTTTGAGTTTGAGATCTAAATGTCAGATTATTGTCAATCAGGATGCAAAGGAAATTGAAGCAGTTTGTTGCTGTATTGGAGAGTCACCAAATTTTAAAAGTTGGTGAATCGTGTTGCAATAACATGTTTCCTTTTTGATAAATTCAGAGATTTGTACCAAGCCAATCATATATTTTATTTAGCTCATGATTCATTGTAGTTTGCACTTGATTAGTTTTTAACAGCATTTAAGTGATTAAAATTACGTATTGCAGGGTGGATAAGGTTTTGTCAACAGCATGTGAAATAAAATCAAAAACTTAATACTGTATTCTTGAATATTTTGTGTGTCTGAGTGTAGGGCTATAATCTGGCCTTGCAGTATAAAACAGCCTAGCCTAAATAACACCTTGGGGTGTAAACTGGACTAGCTCAGAATATATCTGAGGCTAGCTCACTTTAACCCCAGGGATAGTCTGGGCAGGGGGTACATTAGGCCGGGTCAAGTCTCTGTTCAGAAGAACTGAGCGGACCCATGAAGACATCTAGCCCTACAGGAAACAAGCTCAGATTTTTGTGACGGAAATGAAAGGTTCCATTTTTGTTTCTTGGGCATTTGTGAATAATGGAACAGTTCCCATTCCCACCAATCAAGTTTGAATATGTATAGAATCTAAATACTGCACATCAAATACAGTGCCTGTTGTTTAAGTGTTAATTGAGTTCATCAAACAGAATCTCAGGGAAACCTGGCATGTCCTGGTCTCTCTGTTAATGATCCTCGAATACTTAAACCCCCACATCAGTCCTCTCAGTCCTCTCAGTCTCCTGCAAAATCCTTTTTTTTTCATGAAACAAGAATAATCTGCACTGCAGCCTCAAGCCTTTTCTAAGCTTTGCCTGGTAACGGCGCTGTGGGGAGAGATACTGTACATATTGCTTTGTTCCATATAGCGGTGTTCCCAAGTGTATTACTGAAGTTGTTACGGAAAGGTCAAGTCTTGCAGGAGCAGAAAAGAGGCAGAAAAGAGTGAAGCCTTTCAAAGAATGTCAACAAGAAAATGCTTACAAGTGCAAATGTAGAAACGATCCCGCAGCGCTGAGATGGAGCCAGTCTGACATCTGCATAATTCACATCTGAGTGGATGATTAAACCAAGGTCGTAAATAAAAATGAAAAATCTATACATCCATCTCCTACATGTAAACAAAAAACACATNAACCAAGGTCGTAAATAAAAATGAAAAATCTATACATCCATCTCCTACATGTAAACAAAAAACACATTCTAACAACATCCATGAAATGAATTCATTTGAGTTTTATTTTTTTTATCTATTACAGTCTGTAAATTAGGGATTGGGTTTGCAGATATGAAACTTTAAAGATAATAGATAGTTCTTGGAACTGCNTCTGTAAATTAGGGATTGGGTTTGCAGATATGAAACTTTAAAGATAATAGATAGTTCTTGGAACTGCTTTGGGTCTTGCTGTGAAAAAAACCACACTAAAAACCATGAATATTCAAACACACCATGTACTAAATTATTTAGAAAGTTTTCCTGTGCTGTAATTATGATTTACACATTCACCAAATTGCTTCCTGGTCTTTTGTTCTGACTGTTAATTTAAGCTTTAGCAGGTTTAATCAGTCTTTGTTTAAAAAGAGAGAGACCTGGCCCACAGGTTTACATTACTCATTATTTGAAACAGCTGGGTCACATGATCTGCAATAGCTACTATGACTGAACAGATAAAAAAGAGAGAACCACCTACAGAAACTCAAAATTGATCAATATGAAATCAAAAGACACACACATATATACATATATGTGTGTGTGTGTGTGTGTGTGGGTGTGTGTGTGTGTGTATATATATAATTGATGGAAGTTTCAAAAAGTATGGCTGAAAAAAAGGTTAATAACCTTCTTTGTTCTTGGCTTCAGAAACATTTGAGCATTTGCACACAGACAATGAGATTTCATCATTACAGGCAGTCCCCAGGTTATGAACGAGTTCCGTTCCTACAGCTGTCTTTAAGTCGGATTTGTATGTAAGTTGGAACAGTTGCTTAAGGTGCGTATTTAGCATATATATTTTACCTTTCTATGCATAAGAAACACTTCCTGATATACTAGAACATCTTAAACATAATAATACTGCTGAACCACTGACGATGCACAGTGTTTTGATGTGCGTTGCAAAGTAGTGCACTGTTCATTATTACAAAACATTGTATGTAACTTGAATTTTTCAACAGCGCTTTATTTGTGAAATAAAACTGATAATATACAAATCAGATAAACTGTAACAGATAGTTTATCAAGTGTATATATATATATATACATACATATATATATGAACCTCCTACCCTCCCAAAACCCAACAGTAACTCAAATTTTTAATTTAATAGGCTTTATGGTGGTCGGTTCCTAAGTACAGACTGTTCGTAAGTCAGACGTTCATAAGTCGGGGACTGCCTGTACTGCAATTAAGACAAAAATTGTGGAGCATAAATTGATGGAATTAATAGTGTTTTGTCGGTTATTTAATTGGCCTATGAGAAGAAGCACACCAGCTGATGAAATGCACATGCAGGATCACTGATTGTAAACTGGTGGAGCTTACGTGTTTTAATAAATTTTCTTACTTTGCAACTAAATTAAAAAAAAAAAAAAAAAAAAAAAACTAATTAATTAACTGGTAAAATGTGGCAACAATTTAAGTAAAACAAGGTTTAGTTAAATTGTTGCCACATCTTACCAGTTAATTAATTAGTTGTTTTTTTTGTTGTTTTTTTTTTGTTTGTTTTTTTTTTGTTTGTTTGTTTTTCTTAATTTGCTTGCACACTTGTTCTGAACTTTCACTTTGAAACACTCAGAGGCTGCTGGAAGCGATTCTATTACACTTTGAATCAGCAAAATATTCCAGAAAAACAATAAACAAACAAAAAAAACATTACAGATATATTGCAAACACTTATGTATCTATGTTCCCAGGCTCCATGTCCACATGACATTTGAAAANTACAGATATATTGCAAACACTTATGTATCTATGTTCCCAGGCTCCATGTCCACATGACATTTGAAAAAAAAAATCCTCTTATCTTTATTGCCTTAATCAGATTACAATCAGTATTTCAATCAAAATCATTATTTGAAATGTATGTAAACACATCAACATATTGAGCCCAAACTGAAAAAAAACAAGAAAATCTTATAAACTTTGACTGAAATCAAAAATAAAATACTTAAAAATTATTTTTAATGAGTCATAGTTATAAGCTCGTTATTCTGAGGACAGCCTGTGATTTATTTGCACAGCGTAATATTTCTGTTGAAAATAAATAACAGTTAATGAAACACATGAATTTGAATTGTACAGTCTGGACCACAGAAAACATCCGCTATTCATCTTGTCGGCATTTATTGCCGTTCAGAGTGAGACAGCCAGGCTTCTCACACTTATTAAGTCATACTGAGACACGTGGACATGATGCAGCTGAGTGTTAAAAATGAGTCCTGTCGGGGGACTGAGGGAAAAACGGCTCATCCTGCTGTCCTTTCCTCCACTTCTCCCTCCACCGCCCTCTTTTCACAGGCAGCTCAGCCTTTTTTGATCTCACGATCTCACCTGACTCTTATTTCACACCTCATGGGGACTTGAGCCCCCCCCCACAATCTAAAGGGATGACAGGAAGTCTGCATTTTAATCAGAGCTGTAAGACTCCCACTGAATTGCAGCCATGTTGGGACTTGCAAATTGCTGACAAGTCTATAATTCTCTGAGTTAAGATATCAGAGTCTGACCTCTTAACCAGCATGTTCAGCTATGAGATTTCTTCACAGGAGGGACACACTGAAATTCTGAAGTTGGACATTTGGGATTTAGACAACAATATCTTCTAAGCGAGAGTGGAGTACATAAACAGAAATAACATATTTTTAACCCTTCTGCAAAAATATTACATTTGCTCAAGCATGCTTATAATACAATTCTTATGTACTATCTCCACTTTGTGAAAATTGTAGATATTCAGATATTTCAATCAACACCAGATGAATGTGGCTGTTATATCTAAATCAATAAGTAAATATCAATATTTCAGTGACTAAAAACAAAATTATTCAATAACTCATTTTTACCCAATAGCAAGCTTTTTCACACTTACGATACTTCAGCACATTTTACATTGTGGTACTTTTATTTAAAGGACCATATTGGTAATTCTGCATGTTTAACCCCAATAAATACTACTTGCATACATGTTACGTTACTATGGACCATTTTCCAAAACATAAAACCATATTTTAATTTTCTTGTTTTCCTGTTGCCAAATCCCCTCATCTTTTGACATTAAATTTTCAGGTGATACACCCATCTTAAAATGCAATGTTTTTCCTGTCAACATGTACATCCAAATGTAGAAGGGATGGTCATTTTTAATTTCTCAGTAAAAGCCGTCTTCTCCTGGGACTATTCCTTAGCGGAGGGATACATCGTCTTCTATGCAACTCCATGTCGAATCAGTTAAATAAAGTTACTTTGACAAAAAAAAAATTAATAGGCATCATGTTCGCTGTGATGGATTACTTAACTCAAGCCCATTTCAAGTCTCTGCAAGTTAATTTCAGTAATGTATTTGAACGAATTAAACCAATGGTTCTTTGGAAGTTTCAAATAATTCTAAAATGTACCACTCCGACAGTATGTTTTGGAAAATGGATGTCAATAACACAACTTGTATGCAGGTAGTATACTGTATATTGGGCTAAAACATGCAAAACCACGGGTATGGTCATTTAAGTACATTTAATCTGAGTACTTTTTCCACTCTTATTTTGCAGTGAATGCTGCATGCAGTAGAATTTGACATTGTAATACTCATCAAATTAAGATGATTTTCTAACCCATAGTCTGTTGGCTCTGCTCTGAATCAGTAAATGTGTTGTTACTTTTGTCACACTTAATCTTGGTTCAGTTTGGTTACATGCAGAAAATTTTCATCCAATCCAAAAATGCACCAGCAAAAGCCACATGAGAAGGCCAGAAATGTGTGGGGGCATGAGTGAGAAAATTTGAACAGGAAGACATTATTGTCAATAACAGAATAGGCATGTGTTCCAAATCATAGACATCATTTGGGCCTTATATCAAGCAAAATTATGGCAGAGGTAATGCTGAATAAGAATACGCTTCAAGATGACGTCACCAAAACCACCTGTTGTTTCACAGGGATCTGCACAGATATTTTGAGGGGCAGGGGCTCAAACCAAATGCAACCCCCCACCCACACACACAGGGTTTTCAGTTGGGGTCAACTGAAAACCTGTGTGTCTCCATACAAATGTGAAAGGATATCTTGGAGATCTGACAGAGTGTTTCCATTGGATGATTTGGGAATGAGATCCAGTTGCCTGTACCTCTCTCTCTTTCACTTTTCTCTCAGCTGCACTTCTGTTTCCTTATATCACCTGACATTTTATTGGTTTTATGATAATTATGTGCTTTAATTTGTTCTTATATCAAATGATAATCAATAGTCAATCATCAATAACAGCTCCTGCAGCAGGAGCAACAATGATAATTATTATTAATTAGATTCTTCTAAAGGGGAACCTCAGCCAATAAGAGCAAAGGGGCAGTGGCTCAAGCCCCTTTAGCCCCCCTCCCCTGTGCACATGCCTGTTGCTTAACATTATGCAAAGAAGATGTGCTGCCTTTATACGGCTGCACAGGAGGATGGAGTGCCTGCTGAGTACATACAACATGCTAATCTAAGCATATTAATATGAATGTGTTAGCTTGATATGTTGCAAGCTTTGCACAGTGTCCGTATGATTCGCTAATAGATAATCAAAGGTGTACTTTACATTGGCATTGCCCATCTAGCCTTCTCTGGTTCTAGATCAACAATGTGCTGCTGAAGTAGCTAACATTAGAACTAGTTTGGATCACATTCCCACCACAAACAAATCATTTGGATTAAAACCACTTCCTCCAAAAGCTCCCCCATGTGGATATTTTGATCCACACCCAAGCCTGATAGCCAAGGGCAGATCTGTCATAATTTTTACCAAGTGGGGAAACCATTCCAGACCATTCCATTCAACTTAACCTGGTAGCTGTGAAAACACCCTAAGGCTATATTTACATGATCACGTACATGCGACCTGATTCCGATCTTTTGTTCACGTGACATGTATCAGATACATTTTGTGAAGATGTAAATGGTAAAAAGCCACATGGAATTGAATATTTTCAGATCCAATTTAGGCCATTTGCATATGTGGAAATAAATTGGATACGTATCAGATATCTGCCAATGCAACTGCCATCTAAATGCACAGATTAGAATTTCCTTGCCATTCTGACTCCTACGCAATGTTCTACCTTAGCCACTTATGAATGATGTAAGTGATCAATATGATGATACTCTCACACTCTCTGTAAACAGAAATGGAGGACATATTGTATATATCAGACTACTGATGTGTGTTTATGTCAAATAGATGTGTTTGTGTGTGATAACAGGCTCCAGTTACAGCAGCAAAACTCCAAATCCACCTGATTCTCCTCCATGAGTGCCCAATGAAAATACGTATCCCAATGGCAGAGTCTTGATGATAAATGCACAACATATCAGATGTTTCTCTCTGCATGTGAAAGTTGCTAATTCACTGATCATATTTTTAAATAGTTCTCTCATCTTAGTCTATTGAAGTGTGTTTTTGTTTTTTACATGTCTCAGAAATGTGCGCATGCACTGCTGCATCTGGGCTGCTATAGGTTAAAGCCATGTAAATACAGATAACGGATATGAACCGCTTAAAAAAGAAAAAAATCGGATATAGGCAAAAGATTGGATTTGAGCATCAAGACTTGTGTAAATCTGGCCTAAGATGACAGGTTTTACCTCAGAACATACTGCTGACAAGCTTCACTGACACGCCACAAATAAGAAGACTTGTGTGTGACAAAGAAGTGTGTTAGGTGACACGTTTGGAAGGATTATTGTTTAACAGTCTTCAGTTTCTCCTTCTGTGTGTCAGCTGACTGACAGCCAGCACAGCAAGCAGGGCTGATATGAAAATATTTCACATGGATCCCATGGAACAACAATTTAACAGAAACACTCTCGCCAAACAAGAGGCATGTATAGTGTGATGGAGTAGCTCACACACGGGAAGTTGTTTTTCATACAGTACAGGATGGCAGAAAATGCAGTAGTTTCACCTAAAGGCAAAAACACAAACTGAATATCTTCAGCTAAGTTCACTGTGTGGATAATAATAAAAGAATCATAAATGAATTAAAAAAATATATTCTATTGATTCTAGAAAATTTGAAGAATTCTTGAAATTTTCTTCAAAAAAATTTGACAAAAGTATATTGTAGAAAATTTGAAAAAGACAATCTTCAAATGATTGGAAATAATTCTTCCATATGTCAAATGAAAGACTAAGTGAAAAGTAAAATGACTTTAGGTTTCTGAGGAAATTTTTGGGAGTTTTGTCTTTTTTTTTTTTTTTTTTNTTTTTTTTTTTTTTTTTTAAACTAGTGGCCATTAAGGGAACTGTGGCTCATATGACTCATATGTGGCTTTGACTTTCAGATTTCTTCTTCTTAGTCAGATTTTTCTAAGAAAATCCTAAATCCTAACGCTCATCTTTAGTAACGAAATGTAAAACTTTCATTATATGAGTATAGAAGTATTTTCTGCAGTTATGTCAGTTAATGAATCAAAATGGTTCAATTCCCCCTCCCAAATTCTGGATTTACAGATTTTATTTACAGATTCTCCTTGCAAGAATGGAGATTATAGTAGACTACTGACACATTAAATATTTGAATTTAACGTGTCATTATTCTACTATACTGATACTATACTGAGTGTTTGGTGCGTGCTGTGTGTTGTTGTGTTCTGTATCAGCGTCTTTCATTCTGCTCCTCCCATGATTTTAACTGAAAACAGCGGTGCGCATCCCCTCAAGCACCTGCATCTTCGTGATGTGTGTGAAATTCCAATAGCATCAAAGATCCTCTCTCTCTCTCTCTCTCTCTCGCCCTTTCCTTTTCTCTCCCCTTTCCCCTCATCCTCACTACATCACCCTTAACCTCATAGTCAGAGACAGATAATCAATATCTGTGGCTCAGCGTCCCAAGTCTTATTGACTTTGTTTTTCAGGAAGACTCCATAAAGAGTCATTGGGGAAATTTTGTCACTGCCGCTCCATCCCTTGGCATTAAAATCTCCTCCGCCGCTGCCAAAGACGAGAAGTTGCAGACTGTGACTATAGCCCGCGTGACCACCGGAATACAAAATAACAGCGAATAGAGATGGAAGAGCCACTTTCCAGCAAAAGAGAGACAAGGTTCAACACCGTGCAATGAGAGTACAAACAACTCCCTGGGTGCTCCGGAGACTGAGGAGATGACGGATGGATGATTTGCGGTATATTTAGATATTTCATATGATGAACCACTGACTGAATTGTGTGATAATATGTGGCGTTTCTGCTGCCACATCTCACAAAAATGCCCATAAAGTACGGTAACTGCATAGGATAACACAATTACACCGAGAATTACTAGTGATGCTAACTTTTATGTGCTATTTCACCTGAAATTTGAAGATTTGCCAGATTTGTGTTGTGCAACTCCATCAGGGCTGCTTTAATCGTTTCTTGTTGATGACTGAGACGTCCAGAGACAATGTCTCAACAATATTTATTGATGGAATAAAAAAACTTGTGAATGGTATTCATTTGCCACACGTGCTCTTGGAGGGGAATTACCGTCAGTCAAACATATGGGTTTCCTGAACCACATGGTGTCAGGGGTATCAAAAAACAAGCTGTGTAGATTACCTTTTAGTAAAAAGCCTTTATTTTTCTGATGGACTTACAGCATTTTAAAATAATAAACCGCACTTGCACACATCGGCTATCTGCCTTCACAAGAGTGATGACAGAGATGTAAATGTATGTGTAGTTACTGTGATAAAACCTTTTAATGGACTGAATGAGTAGTTTAACAGGCTGATCTTTGACCATGACTGCAGCATTCAGCTGCAACGTTACACACTTTAGCTGCATTATGTATTATCTATTTTCAGCTGTTTTCAAAATATTGTATAATTCTTCTTCCTCTTTCAGCTGCTCCTGTTAGAGGTCGCCACAGCAGATCATGCATTTCCATGATGGCAGATGGTGGAGATGGTAGATGGTAGAGTAGCTTCCACCGGTACCCAGATCACCAACAGCACCAGCGGCAGCCCAGGCCTCGGCCAATCCAGCATGGAAATCCAACTTGTGATCCATATCGTATAAGTGCTTTGGCATATGTTTTATGCCAGATGCCCTTCCTGATGCAACCCTCCCCATTTATCCGGACTTGGGACCGGCGCTAAGGAAGCACTGGCTTCTGCCTCCTCANATGCAACCCTCCCCATTTATCCGGACTTGGGACCGGCGCTAAGGAAGCACTGGCTTCTGCCTCCTCAGTGGATGGGTTTAAAATATTGCATAATACTGATCATATTATGCTTCACTGGCTTCCATATATACTCGAGCATAATCCAAGTTTTTATTACCAAATTTCACAAAGCAAATCAGGGGTCGGCTTGATAGAATGAAATTTCCAGGGGTGGACATACTACCCATTACTACTACCTATGGAAAATAGTTTAAATCATACCTTAGAATGAGATATTTCCTGANTGCAACCCTCCCCATTTATCCGGACTTGGGACCGGCGCTAAGGAAGCACTGGCTTCTGCCTCCTCATAAACAGTTGTTCAGCTTCTTTTTGTTCATATGGGCTTTTAAATAAGTATCCCTGAATTATAGTTACTAACAGCTTCATATGTATAGTTGTTGACTTACTTTATTTGCTATAAATCCAAGACTGCATGAGAATCATAAAGCTCTATTCCAGAACGTTTATCAGAGCCGTGCTGTCTTCTGTGCTGTTCCAGACTCCTGGGAACGTCAGCATTTCTTTGTCCAGCTGTCAGCTGCTAAACAAAGTACCAAAGAAAAACTACTGACGATATGGAAAATTTTGAGTATTTCAGTTTATTTTTGATCATCATCTTGTGCATTATTTTTCTTTTTCTATTGCTCCACTGTTATTACTCTACTGACCAAACTGAGCTGGAAATGAAGAGACGGGGAGCCAAAGTCACAAAACTGACCAACCAGTAAATTCCTACATGATTTAAACCTCCCACCCAAACAGTTCTAATGCAGTCTAACCGTGCTGAGGAAAGCTCACTGGGCACCATTTCCAAACCGTCTCCAGCTGAAAACTGTTCATCTCAGTACTTTGAACCATTCACCCCCACTGGTGAAAAGAGGCTATAAAGCAGTCATTCTCAAAGTCCGGACTCCAGTCCGAATCCGGACTGAACCACAACTGTCTCCAGACTCTGAGAAAATCATACTTTTCATATGTATTATTTGTATTATTTGAGAGACATTGCTGAGATGCAACAAGTCAAAATTCTCTGCTTTCTCTGCAGCGGTTTAGTCAGCTAGTTTTGTCCGTACCTCCACCCACCGGTAAAAATTAGGATTCCAATCCAACCTTAATAAATAAATAGACTTTTGTCTTACTGAAATTTTGTTTATGGACCTTTAAGATTTGTATTGAGTACCCCTGCTATAAAGTATGTCAACACTCAAGACAGTGGTGGGGGTGGGGTAGGGGGTCCACTGAGACAAAACAAAGTTGGTGACATTAGGCTTTATTGACATTGTTCACAGATCAAAAAATGCCTCTTAAAGGACCGTACCGTTGATTTTGCATGTTTAAACCCAATACATTAAAAGCATACATGTCATGTTGCTGACAACCATTTTCCGAAACACAAAACTGTATTTTAGTTGTTCTGTTATTTTGTCAGATCTCCTAATCTTTCAAAATCAAGGTGTTCAGGTGATACACCCACTTTCAAATTCTATGTTTTGCCTTCTAAGATAGACAGAATAGTTATTTTTAATTTCTCAGTAAAAGCCGTCTTTTCCTGAGACTATATTCCCTGATGGAGACAGACATTGTCTTCCGTGCAGTTGGATCTGTTAAATAAAGTTACTACAACTAAAAAATAATAGACATTTTGATACCTGAAGCACATTCAAGTCTCTGTAAGTTGATTTTAATTGTGTACTGGAATGAACTCAACAGCAGTATGGAAGGTAGGAAAACTATTTTAAAATGTACTGCTCCGGTAGTATGTTTTGGGAAATGCTTGTCCATAATGTAACTTGTTATATATGTATTGGGCTCAAACATGCAAAATCGCCAGTATTGTCTTGTAAAACTTTAATAGCCTCCATCAAACTGTTTCACAGGAAGGTGCAGTATATTTTGCAACATATTTGCACTGCGGATCATCAGCAAAAGAATGAAGTCAGAGCAACGACGATGCAGAGATGTGTTCACAGAGTCCACAGACAAGATAATTCCCAGCAGCCTCCACATTCCCCACAGTGAACATATGGGATAATCTTCTTTTTTAGAAGCGGCTGCAGCTCCTGCCTGTCATAAAGGCTAAGAACGGACCAGGTGATGAAGCTCTGAGAGTAAAAGAGGATCGTGTTAATTTGCTTCAACACAGGATGTAAGTGTGGGTGTGTGTTTCCAGGAGCGATGCGTGGGGGGAGGTGTGCATTAGCGTGTGTGTGAGTTTATCTTGTGTGCATGAATAAAAAGATGGCTCCTGCTGTCAATCAAACAGCTGGTGAAACATTTCGGGGTGATGTGCACCTCAGGAGATCAGTTTTGACTACATCTATTAATCGTCAGTGGGATGTTATTTTCCTGCACCACTGTCTCTTAATTTCACCCTGAGAGCTCATGCATGATATTTATCCAGACAGGATGGATTTCTCTCCTGAAATTTCCCTGTATACATTAGTTCCGTGCCATCTAAAGCGTGGTATACAGTATTTTTAGATCAGTATCTGAGGGATGCAACGCCATGGCAAATTAAAGCCGCAAATATAAGAACCAAGAGGCGTGTGGAGTTTTATATTCATACTGTTTTTTTNTTTTTTTTTTTTTTTTTTAAATAAGCTTGCTTTAGCTTGTGTTCCTCTGCAAAAGTCAATATCTTTTCGCACATTACAATGTGTTAAGACTGGCGAGCCTTTGCTTATTGTGTTTAAAAATAAGACTTCATCTCGCTCGATGCTTCTGAATCTCGTCACTTCACTTATGAGCTTCCATAACCACTGATGGTGTTAAAGTTTATAAGCAGAAAATGCACAGGACTGCCAAGTACTCTAGGTAAAATGTAGATCTAAAGTACAGCATATTAAAAGTATAATTTGTAGGTTGTGGCTGTAATATTTTATATGCGTAATACCTGGATACGAAGGATAAATTAATGGGAAAATCATTACTTATTTGGAGTTATATATCCCATAGATGCAGTGTGGGGCATTTATTCATGCTTTAATAGATTTTTATTAGTGACGCTAAAAGAGCTTCATCAATACTCTGCTTGTCTATCCGACTGGAAAATAAGATCAACTGGAAGTCCGGGAACTTTAGCTGAACTTTTGCATGTTTGATTCTCTGTTTTCATTAATGAGGCAGCCGTCAGCCGAAATGTTCAATAACAAATCACTTTGTATAAGGAGTTTCCTCTTGTGTGAGTGAATTAGTGGTTAGTTTCTGTTTAACATACTTATCCAGAATATTCTGTACAAATAGGTGTCTTATTATTTTATATTGTGGAAATTATGTTTGCATTCCAAATGTTTGAAATGTAAATAAGAAGGCACCCAGAGAGCTCATACCTCTGCCACGGCCAATAAAATCCCCAATAAGAAACCTCCCCACTCCTACACCCTTTATTAAGTAATATAAAATCCTCAGAATATATCACGATAGATAGATAGATACTTTGTTTTGTTTTTTTGTGTTTTTTTTTTGTTTTTTTTTTTTACTGAGTCTCATGCTAAATGTAATTGAAGTAAGCCCATTCACTTTAATTTTTTTCGGCTAAAAGTTTCAACTGGATCCTGGACATGCACATGATCCCGTTCTCCTTCCTCTCGACATTATCGAGCTGTCCCCCAAATTTCATGCAAATCTGTACAAACCTTTTTGAGAAACCTTTTGAGATTTCTTCCTAACAAACAGCCAAACAAACTATGGTGATTACAAAACATGTTTGGCAGAGGTAATAAGGATAAATGAGAATATTATACAAATTAAACTGATGAGGTACTCTTTGCGTACTTGTGTGGAATGATCCACGTATCATGATATGATAGTTTATAGTATTTTGTGTTGAATGAACTTCATTTCTCCAAATAAAATGATGAAACAACTTATGCTGAAAATTTCTACTGATGTAAAATGTCTTTATGAGTTGAAGTTTTAGAATTCTCGTCTAATTATCATTGGCTGCTGCTCTGGTGGCACAAAAATTTTCAGTCTTGGTGAGTGTTGGGCCATTTCATAAAGAATAAACTGGGCCAGACTGGATTAACCACATGAAACCAGCTTTAATAAATCTCTGCCTGGTCTGGGGTCTTTAGCATGGCCAGAGTCTCCAGATATTCAGGTTCAGGTGCAAGTTTATTCATCCAAAAAATGGAAATGACATTTCTCGTGTCCCCTCACCGTCTGGAAAAAAAAAGGATAATTCCACTAAGACCAATAATTCACACATAAAAGAAAAAACAAACCAGTAATTCATATTAAAAAACCAGTAGGGAACAACATAAAAGGTCCTATGCTAAAACGGAAATGTAACAAAATACATTTAAGTTACAATAAAAAATCCAGTCAGAGAAAAGCTATAAAAAGACAAACACAGTATATATGATGTAAAAACTCTGTACATTAAGAATGAAATATATATATACAGTATGTCATTCACACAACAATTACAAATATAAGACTAAAACAGTCTCTCATTTTTCCTTGTAAAAATCTCATTTTAAAAGACAATCTCAGTTTAAAAGACCATACCGGCCATTTTGAGCAATAAGTGCATATATAAGCACAATAAAAAGCGCAGAGTGATCTGAAAATGCTTCCTGTTTTCAGTTTTTCACAACAGCACTTGAATGCACCACTAGGAAACATTGTCAGTCACTTGCACTTTTTATTGCACTTAAATGCTAAAATTACGTAATGTCGAAAAAAATATAAATAAATAAATAAACCTTGTTCGTGATGATGGATTACCTATCCCAAGAACATTTCAAGTATCAACAAGTTGATTTTAATAGCNTTTTTTTTTTTTTTTTTTAATTCACTGTTCCAGTAGTATGTTTGGGAAATGATTGTCAGTATGAAAATTGAATATATTAGGCTCAAACATGCAAAATGGATGGTACAGTCCTTTAATTCCCCAGGGCACAAAAGAGAGGGAACAGCGTTTGGTGTTGCAGATGGGTGGTCTCAACCTGCCGCTATGTTCATTAACACAGTTTTCTATGTTCCGGTGTACAGGATGATCCCTGTCCTCAGACATCCCACCAAACGTGTCAGACAACCTGTCATGGTAGGCTGAGTCCACTGATTTCTCTGTCTGATCCACAACCTGCCTGCTTTCCTACACATTTTATCTATATTCTCTTCATCGGTTTTACTAAAATTTCCACCCCAGGCCAGGATACAATAATTCCATACACATAACAAAACATCATCATATCAGCATTAACACTGAAAGATTTATGCTTCCTCGAGCAGTATAAACATGGATCGACTTATCAATAATGTGATTAACATGGTTGCTCCAACTCAATCTGTCATCAAAAATCACACCAGGATATTTATAATGATCAACACATTCCACAACAGAACCTCTTATCAACACACAACCAGCCTCAGGTTTGTTTTTCTGGAAATCAATGACCATCTCTTTGGTTTCACTAACATTTAACTGCAGGTAATTCTTGTCACAAAACTCTGTGAATCAGAGGTGTAGTGGTGTCTTGGTAGGTGCATAAATAATCCTTCTGTTTCAAGAACACAAATTCACACTTTCACCTGTGCACTGACTGCATGCACAAGTAATGTAAAGGTGCCAATACAAAGCCAACAAACAGAAATTTTAATTCTTTATCACATTTCTTTTATTATTTTTACAAAACAGTTCCTATGAGGTAACAGTATGGTAATTTTGTGCAAAGACCCAGTACTTATTGATTTTAACCTTAAATTTAGCCTTAAATTTTAACTTTAAGGCTTTTGGGAAAAAAATGCAGAATTTAAGACTAACAAAGGACAGAAAAAGACCTAGTATGTAAGATGTAATTTAACACATTTATTAAGCTGGCTTTAAACTGGATTTTTGGCTAATTAAATGTTCAATAAGATGGAGGAACTTGGGGATATGAAGAGATATCTTCACAAATACTTCAGTAGAAGAAGAGCACATATTCTGAAACACTGCTAAACAACAAGTTATAAATAATGAATCTCTTAAATTGTTGCAGTGCACAATAAATTAGATTCTGTGTTTTAATCATCCATTTTAGATCCTCATTGAAGCTCACGGGGTATGGATTGAGAGGAGAACTGGAGCTTCTATTCCCTGAGTATTGCCTTAAGGTAGAACTTCTCCCAGGGCTTGGTGCCTTTGTTTGGGAAGAAGTAATGCCTTAAAGATGATAGTCAGAGAACAAAAGACCCTCAGTGTAAATGCCACATATATGCAACACTTCTCCTCTGACTGATACTTTGAATATTTTTAGGTGGGTATACAGTAAATCCACATTTTTAGAGGTGGGTACATGCTGTATACCTGTGTATACGCTCCACTACACCTCCTGATCTGTGCACCTCCTGATCTCCTCTTGATAACAGTGTCCATCATCATTGACTATTAACCCTATCAGGATTTCACTTCATAATTTGCTTGATAATATGCAGCATACAACGTAAAAAGGAATGGCAAAAAGACTGTTCCTTACCTCTGTTTGTAAAAAAATCTTATCTGATTCAACATTTCACCATGTAGGATAATTGGACCGAACACCAGGCCCAGGTGCTGATTCGTCCTTCTGGCTCAGATGGTACAGGCCAAGCAAAGCAGCAGCTTTAAAATGCCAGGTGTGACCTTGCCTTTAGACACACTTCCAAGTGAGAGATTATCCGACAGGACGGAGCAGAATCAAGTTGGACAAAGACACAGTGTTGTCATTGTGTTGTTTTTGCTGCAAGGTTGATGTTGTCTTCCTAAATGAATGTATTTTTGTCTTTTGCATTTGTTTTTTAATCTTCATTTGAAATTCTTGTGTCATGCATTTTTAATTTACAGGTTTCTACTCTAATGCATGCAAATGGCTGTTCCACATGGAAAACAGAACTATTTGTCTTCAACCATATGTTGGATAATTGGTATCCTCAACAATCTCCAAAACTGATTATGCATCCTGTGTACATTTACAATATATTCTAATACAGCACAATCCGGTATAATTAACTCTATTTGGGAAAATTAAGAAACATCTGCAGCATTTGTTGGATTGCCAGTTTTACATATTATAGAGAACCCCATGTTCTTATTTTCCTTTAGGAGTCTACTTTGAAACTATTGAAATTTCAAAAAAAAAAAAACAAAACAAAAAAAAAACCCCAAACCATTCAATCTTACCAGGCACTTTAAAATGGTTCAATGAAATGTGTATAATCAGTAAAAACTATTAGAAAACACTAAATACACAGTAATTAGGAAAACTGAAATGCTCCATTGATAAAGGAATAAGTCGTGTATATTCTGTGAACAGTTGGATCCATTAATTCCAACCATGCATACAGCTTACTCTGCATTTTTTTCCTTAATCAGAATATAGAATATATTGTGCATATAAACATATTGACTGATCTGCATCTACTCTAACTTGCTGCAGCCCTGCTGTGCACACTGATGGGAAAAAAAAAAAAAAAAAAANAAAAAAAAAAAAAAAAAAGATGTTTTAGGTGCTGTCTCTTTAAGTCTCCCCTTCCGAAAAGCCTGCTTTGTTCTAATTGGCCTGTTTTGTAGTTGGTTTCTAATCAGATGTGTAGGTGAGTAAATTCAAATGTGTTACATGATGATGTACACGTTACGTAAGACCTAAAAAAAAAAAAAAAAAAAAAAACTTTCATGGCAGTTCAGGACCTATGGGTTTTTCTTACCGGATGCAACCTCAAGTTTTGCAACTTGGACAACTTTCAACACATAAGACATTATAAACATGAGGGAAAATAACAAAAAGCATAGCATGCCCCCAATAAAGAATTTGGTTTACCAGTTGGTGCATCATTTTAACACAATATTTCACATTAGACATGGCTGTGGTAATAGATAAATGGCTGGATAGATTAGAATTGGAATTTCTACCAGGATGGTTCCTGCACACATGACCTCCTACATCTTCACAGAGGTTCTGCTTCTTTCTTCAGATTACATTCTCACAACATGCCACATCAGAGGTCAACCACATCCTGCAGAGTCAGGAAACAGCAGCGTAACATCTCATAGCCTTCTCATCATTTCATACCTGTTCTCCATCAGGGCCAGTGACCCTCCCCCAGGCTCCATTATTTTTTCTTCTCCCTCTGATATAATAGATCAAAAAATTCCTGTAGAGGGAACAGATGGGGAGGACTGAGCATAACCCAAGGTGCCTTCACCTGTGGCTACTTTTTCCTGTTTTAATTATGCCTTGGGGAGTATAACCCAAAGTGGCCATCCGGCTTGCAGCTTTGGCCAGAGCCTCAGCTGCCGGCTCTGTTTGAAAGAGAGACGTAATGGCACAGAGGCCTGAGCTGAGCTGAGTGGTTGTTTTTGAGCAGATTAAATCCGAGCAAAGAAGTAAAAATCCATTCAATCAGCAGGTAAATGTGAGCTGAAACTAGCAAATGGCAGCGAAAATGCATTTAACATGACAAATATGACATCTGCACTGAAATATTGCAGTAGCAGAAGTAATTTGTGTGATTTACTATAAATGCTTTAAGACATCAATGCATTACAGTTTTACCAGACAGACAAGCTCTGCAATCGACCAAATGTTTCCTCACATAGTTGTGTAACGTTCAGCACAGGACAAATAAAATCAGCGAGCAGAGTGCAGTGACTGCTTTCCTCATCACACATGCTTATATTTGTAATTCCCCCTCCAAGTTACCTGACCAAAAATGAAAAATGTAGGGTTTTTTCTTTTTTTTTTTTTTTTTNTTTTTTTTTTTTTTTTTATTGCTATTATTACAAAAATGTCAAGAAAGCCACAAGGGGCCACCTAGGATGGAATCATTTTCAAGGCATTACCAAGATAGCGAGAAGGTAGGGAACAGGGGGACCTCTGAAAGAAAACTTTCTCATCTTATTGTTTTTGACACCGGCGTCTTGATATGACCTTTGTCTGGGTTAGTTGAAATTAGGGCATTATTAAAAAAAAAAAAAAAAAAAAAACTTTTCAGCACACCAGCAAGGTACACACAGAATTTTTTATTTTTTTTTAAAAACCTGTTGCTCATAAAGAGAACAGAGATTGTCTTTCCAGCTAAGTTATGGGTAACCAAACAGAAAAGTCTCAAATGTCTCTCCAAAAAAAAAAAAAAAAAAAATGCAATAAGTGACCTTGAGCACAGCAGGACCTTGAAGCAAGCAGAGCCTGACAGAGGGCTGCAATGGACAAAAAATGCAATTTGTCCAGGGCAAGCCCTTCTGCTGCTGAAAATCCACAGAAATGAAGGGTGTGTCCAGTATGTGAGAGGTCAGACAAGAAGTTTGAGAGAGACAAAGACATCAAGATAGCTGGGGAGAGGGGAGGAGATGGCGTAACGCTCGCGAGATCTAACGATGGGAGCGAGATCTGACATGGCGACGTTCTGCTAAGTAGATTAATTCGAGCAATAAATAATAGCAAAAACCCGCAGAAACAATAAATAAATTAATAAATAACAATAAAAGGAAAGCCTTCGCGACGAGAAGTCACTGTCGACGTGGTAATACCCGGATCTGACCACGGTGGATTACATCGCGGACTTAGAAGAGTACATCGACCGCTACTACCAGGCCTGCTGCCCAGACATGGCTTCTCCGGCGTCAAAAAATGACAACAATCCTTCTAAACGTAAGAAGAAAGATTCCTCTACAGACACAGAAGATCTCCAAACAACAGAGGTAGAGCTAAGTATGCTCCGTTCCATTAATAATAAACTGGATTTGCTCATGGAGCTGCACCAGCAGATGACGGAAATGCAGGTAAGCCTCAACTTTGCTTATGAAAAAATAGATCAGCTGGAGTCCGAAAATAAATCACTTAAAGCGACGGTGGATTTATTAACCAAAAAAACAGACACTTTAGCCAAAGAAAACAAGAAGACAAATGAGACTATACTTGACATTCAGTCACGGAGCATACGCGACAATTTAATATTCTCAGGAATACCGGAAAACCCCTCCTGGGATGATCCAGAAGCTCTTCTAAAAGACTTCATGATCTCCAAGCTTAAACTCCCTTGCTGAAACATTTCTGGCAGATGTTGGCTCCACTATTCTTTAGGACTGTGACAGAAATTAAGAACAAAGGTCAGATTTCCCCTCATATGAATACAGCAGCAATAAAACTTCTACTTAAACCAGATAAAGACCCTACTCGTATATCTAGTTACCGCCCGTTATCATTAATAAACACTGGCATCAAAATCATCGCCAAGGCACTGGCATCCCGATTAGAAAAAATATTCCCATCAGTAATTCACAATGACCAAACCGGGTTTATCAAGGGATGGCATTCTACCAATAATGTCAGGAGCCTTCTTAATCTCATTAGTAAAACACAGCGCTGCAACACAAAGGCAATAGTGATCTCATTAGATGCAGAAAAAGCTTTTGATAAAGTCAACTGGACCTTCCTCTTTACTGTCCTTCAAAAATTTGGTTTTGGAGAATCGTTTATTCAGTGGGTCACAATGCTGTATAACTCACCAAAGGCCAGTCACTACTAATAGGATCACATCACAAAGTTTCACATTACAGAGAAGGACCAGACAAGGCTGCCCACTCTCACCTCTACTGTTTGCGATATTTATTGAACCTCTAGCTGTTGCAGTACCTCAGAATATTAATATTAAAGGTATTAACTCTTTGATATCTGAACACAAAATTAACTTATATGCCGATGATATACTACTTTATCTCCAGGAACCCTCCCAATCATTACAAGAAGTATTTAAACTCATAAATGCTTTCTCTCTGCTGTCAGATTATTCTATAAATTGGTCAAAATCATTGATACTTCCTATAACCGAAGACTCT
>VXCM01007197.1:0-22673 GCA_014773175.1 Lucifuga dentata
TGACAAAAAAGCAAAAACAGAAGAAATCTGTAAGGGGGCAAATACTTTTTCACAGCACTGTACTTGCTGGGTTGTTCAGGTCTTCTTCCGTTAAGCTGCCCTGTGATGCTCTGATGCTATTTCCTAATTTGACCAGTATAGAAATACTGGCCAATATATGAGGCCAAATGTATGGATATAATATATTTATTTCTGACTTCTTCCAGGTGGGCCTCTGGATAGATGCTGGCAGTCGCTATGAAAATGAGAGAAATAACGGCACAGCACATTTCCTGGAACACATGGCATTTAAGGTGAGATTGTGTCAGTGCTGTGGTGCTTTGACCTCCACTAACTGTACTTTTTGATGTTTTTTTTTTTGTTTTTAACAAACGATTTGCACATGACAGATAAACTATTCAAACTTTTGTTCACCCATGGCTATATGTGACAGGGCACAAGGAAACGCTCTCAGCTTGACCTGGAGTTGGAGATCGAAAACATGGGCGCCCACCTGAATGCCTACACTTCCCGGGAGCAGACGGTGTATTATGCCAAAGCCTTCTCTAAGGATCTCCCTCGGGGTATGGCAGGGCAAGAGATTAGATTGGATAAAGAAAAATCCCCTCCAAGCTCTTCTTGCTATAAAGAATATGTTCCCGTTTAACAGAAATTAAAGGAAAAGCCATCCTAGAACACAAACATTGTAAAACATAAAAAGAGGCTGTTCACCTTCTGTTATATGTTACAGTGATTCAGAATCTTTCAGCTGTTTAAACATCTTTTTTTTTTTTTATCAATCTCTCAATCAAATAGAAAAGGCAGGAAGAAATCCATTGTTGATGCCAATTTGAAGTAACACTGAACCCTTCAAAACTGTTGACCAGAATGCTTTGCAGCAACAAACCATGGATTTTCAGTGCATAGGAAATGATGAACTCTTTTCAGTTGTGGCTTGAATTGCCTTAAATCTAATGATTTATGGTGGGATATCAGATTAGTTGATTAAGTTAATTCAATTTTTTTTTCGATTAAACTCATCTATCCTATTTCCATTTTCATACATTTTTTTAAACAAGTTTTTAAAATCACTAATACATAAGCAAAACCCTTAGTTGAATGCTGAAATATGGAAAAATGGTGAAGTAGATGAGTCATTTTGAGGGATGTTGCCTACAGCAAAAAGTAAATGAGAGCGTGTCATTTTGTCATGTCTGTGTGGAAAGATCTGAACGGCTTAGAATAAGTTTTAAAGCGCATTTTCTATGAGAATGAAGTAATAAAAATGTGTTTTCTGCGTGCAGCCATAGAGATCTTGGCAGACATCATCCAGAACAGCACACTGGGTGAGGCGGAGATCGAGAGGGAGCGAGGCGTCATCCTCAGAGAGATGCAGGAAGTGGAGACAAATCTGCAAGAAGTGGTTTTTGATTACCTGCATGCTACTGCGTACCAGTCCACAGCACTGGGCAGGACCATCCTGGGCCCCACCGAGAACATCAAGTAAGACCATCCACTTTGGATTCTTCGATGATTTATTCAGCAGGAACAGCACAAAGTACTTGTTCATAAACTTTTCTGATTTCTTAGTTTTGAGTTTCTGCAGGTTTCTTATCAGTCCTTAAATGAATGGTTCTTGAGAAAATTAAAATTTATCACTTCCTACATGCCAGGAGTGAAGAGCGGCAAATGTAAAAGGTTTTAATGAAGTGAAAATAGACTGACTTTTTTTTTTTACTATAATATTGCAGCTAATGCAAAGGTGCTGATATTTTGCATAAATTGTCCAACACTGAGCATTTTTGTAAGAACAAAGCATTAAAATCCATATTTATCCACTTTAAGGGTTTAAAATACAGGCAAAAAAAAAAGCTTTCTTTGGATGCTAATATGACTGTTGTATTTGGGATGTGCTTGTAGAAAATCTGACAGTTCCATTTCCACATCAAATATTGGCAAAAATATTGGATCAGTGTTGTTGCTTTTAAAGCTCCAGTTTGCTAGAATAAGTTTGATTATAGCCTCTTAATGACAAACTGTAATCAAACTTGATTAATGAATGTTATTTTGCTTGTTATGTGCTGCAGGACCATCAACAGAGGAGACCTGGTAGAATACATCACCACGCACTACAAAGGCCCCAGAATAGTGCTAGCTGCTGCAGGAGGCGAGAACCACTCATCTCTTTCCTGACATGTTCATTTATGTCATGTTTTACTTTTACCAGCATCTTAACTGACATAAATTCATAATATGATGAAATTTCACAATCAGGGTTATATTTCACTCTTTGAATGAGAAAACAGACATGTCAGTTTGATGTTGTTTTAGTGAAAAATAAAGTCTATTTTTTTTTTCCCCAGGAGTTTCACACCAAGAGCTCATCGATTTGGCTAAATATCACTTTGGGAAACTTCCTGGCAGATATGAGGGCGAGGCCCCGGCACTTCCTCTATGCCACTTCACAGGAAGTGAGGTAAAGTGGAAGTAAAGAGTCTAAAAAATATGTAAAAAACCTCAGGCCCTATATGGATTTAATAGGAAAGACTTGAAGTCCTCATAGTTTAAAAACAGATTTCAGTGTAATGTCGTGTTTCCTTTCAGATCCGTGTGCATGACGACAAGATGCCTCTGGCTCACATTGCCATCGCTGTGGAGGCGGTTGGCTGGTCGCACCCCAACACCATCCCCCTCATGGTGGCAAACACACTTATTGGCAATTGGGACCGCTCGTTCGGTGGAGGCGTGGTAACTGAATCTTTCTTTAGATTTCCTGTTTCTGCATGTTCAGAGCCCCAAAAAACAAACCAGTGTGATTTGGAAAACGATGTCTTTAAACTACACGCAACAGTTTTCAAATTAAAATATCAAAGTCTTAATTTGAGAGAAAAATAATTAAAGTTCCAACGAGTGTAAATGTTTTGACCATCTGCAGAAATTCTCAATCATCTCAGTACCACCAAGAGACACTACAAGCACCCCACACACTGAGACTCAATATTTTTCCTCATTAGAAGCATCAAGAAAATGAACTTTATACATTTCTATATATGAAGAGGTTGTACAGAATGAATAAGTGTGGCATCTGTTGGATTGTCTCGTTTTTCTGCCCAGAATCTGTCCAGTAAGCTGGCTCAGATGGCGTGTCAGGGGAACCTGTGCCACAGCTTCCAGTCCTTTAACACCTGTTACACCGACACGGGCCTGTGGGGGCTCTACATGGTGTGTGAGCCCGGCACCATCAGCGACATGATGCACTTCACTCAGATGGAATGGTGAGTAATGCTACACGAGAAAAAAAAAATACTTCATGCTGCTACATCATCCCTGGATACAAGACCTGGACCCTCCACCACCACATCATTTGATGTAGTCTGTCACCCTGCATACCTTCCAAGCTGCCCCGTCAACCATTCCTCTACTAACCTTGGACAGGGAAAAACAGGAAAAAACCTCTACATCCACTTGTAGACATTTGACTATCAGAAGCAAATTTGCTGCTTCCTCTTTTAGAACACCTTACCATTGGAGTAGAGGAAATCTCTCTTTGAATTACCTTTTCCATGGTTTATTTCATTTTTTCCCCTTCATGGTATTCTAAGGAGTTTTTTTTTTTTTTTTTTTTTTTTTTTGACTTCTTAAAGAGTCTGAGTTGATTCAGGAACTGTTGTTGTGGGCCTGAAAGCCCTGAGAGACATTTTATGATATTAGACTATAAAACTTAATTTGACTAAAGCTTAAAGGAAACCTGCCTCCAGCAGGAAATATAGTTCCAGGAAAAGGTGGCTTTTACCGAGAAATTCAAATGACCGTCCCATCTACAATCATACAAAAGTGTTAGCAGGCAAAACATTGAATTTTAAGGTGGGTGCATCACCTGAACCTTTGGTTTTGAAAGATTAGGGGATTTTGCTAACTGACAGGAAAAATAAATTACGATTTTACATTTTGGAAAAGGGGTTGTCAGTAACATAAGGCACTATTCATTGGGATTAAATTTACAAAATCACTGGTATGTCCTTTAAGGAAAATACACCAAATCAACCAGCTTGTTAAAGTTTGATGGAACTCGTGAGGATGATGTATTTTATTGCTGATAATGTTAATTAATTGATGAACTCCTTTAATGCTACTTCCTGTCATTTGCTCCAGGATGTCCCTTTGTACGAGTGTGACGGAGAGCGAGGTTGCACGGGCCAAGAATCTGCTCAAGACCAACATGCTTCTCCATCTGGACGGTAAGTCTGTGTCACACCAGGCTGCACAGAGGACACGTGCTTCCTGTGGCCGTTGACATCAACATTTCTGTGTTTTCACCAGGATCCACTCCAATCTGCGAGGACATCGGCAGACAGATGCTGTGCTACAGCCGCAGGATCCCTCTGCATGAGCTGGAGGCCAGGATCGACGTGAGTGGTTTTAGAATTCCAGGAGTCAAGATTTTAACCATAGAAGCATAATTTTAAAAGTCCTGATCCTGTTATGGAAGGTTCCTCAGATAGGTCCAAAAATCTAAGGAGTACTGCTGAATTAAGAAATTTAAACGGCAGCAATTTATTTCCTAAAACCTTTAAAGGACCATACTAGTAATTTTGCATGTTTAAGCTTAATAAATACAACCTGCATAAACGTTAGATGACTGACAACCATTTTCCAAAACATAAAACAATATTTTAGTTTTTCTTGTTATTTTGCTAAATTGCCAAATCTTTCAAAATCAAATGGGTACACCACCTTAAAATTCAATGTTTCGCCTGCTAAAAATATAAAATCAGAATGTAGTGGGGATGGTCGTTTTTAATTTCTGAATAAAAGCTGTCTTCTCCTGGGACTATATTCCCTGGCGGAGATGTACATTTTCTTCCATGCAGCTCTGTGTTTGACGGTTAAGTAAAGTACTTTAACAACAAATAAGAACAACATTTGGTTAGCTGTGATTACTTATCTGAGGCACGTTTCAAGTCTAGTTGATGTTAATAGCATGCTGGAATGAAATGAAACTAAGAGCCATCTGGAAGGCAGAAAAAACAAGTAGTATGTTTTTGGAAAATGGTTGACAGTAATGTAACGTGTCTATGTGTTGCACTTATTGGGCTCAATTAAGCAAAATCACTGGTATGGTCCTTTAAAGCCTGTAAAGGTTTTAATTTTCTCCAGTAGATATTTTGGAGGCCAGCAGGCATCCATCCATCCTCTGTTCCACTGCAGGGTTTTGGTTGTGCTATAGGGCAAGAAGCAGGATACACTGTGGACAGGCCACCAGTCTGTCACAGTGGGACCTTGTGACCAAGATGAGTGGGTTTAGAGAAGAAATGGATGGATGAGAACCCAGGAAGTAAAAAAAGACAATTGTGGTGGCAAACTATTATGGTCTTATTTTGTTTTTCTGCCCTTCAACAGGCCATTGATGCCAACACTATTAAAGATGTGTGTACCAAATACATCTACAACAAGGCTCCTGCCATCGCTGCAGTTGGTATGTTGGCATTTTTTTCACATTTCATAATTGTCATTATTTTCTTATTAACATAACTAGCGGGTGAACTCTGAGGGTCTCATGCTAAAGCTGTGCTACCAATTCTCTTCCTTTAGTTCTGAGAAATCCAGTTAAATTCTGTTAAATGAGGCTAGTGTGGTTTGGCTTTTCTGACTTAAACTTTACTGCTTTACTGTCTTTTGCATTAAATGCGATTTTTTTTTTTTTTCTTTGTCTCCTCTCATCTTAGGTCCAATTGAACAACTTCCAGACTACAACCGGATCCGCAGTGGGATGTTCTGGATGAGAAACTGAGCGGAAATGTTACAAAATTGTACAGGATAAAAAAAAAAAAATTCTACTAACTCAGTATTCAAGTCTTACCGGTGGTATCTGTTTTTTTTCCTTCTTTAGTTTTTTTTTTTTTAATTATAAAATAAACACCAGCACAATAATGTTAAAATAATACAGAGAACTATTTTCTTTTGTGGTTGTCATTTTTTACTCTTGGCTGCCACTTGCTCCTGTGCAGCTTTCTTGGCTTTGACCATCTCCACCAGCTCCTGTAAGAGAAGTGAGGAGGAAAAAAAAAAAAAGTGCAAGAGTAGCAGTCCTTTAATATCATAAGTCTTTTTAAAAGTGTACCATTTCCTCAAAATGTTCAGCAAAAGAAAAAAAAAAAATGTTGCATATGTCGGTATATTATGAGAAATATTACTGTCAGCTGGACAAAAACGTTCGTAAAATGCTCAGACTTGCAGCAGGACACGTCAGCTTACCTTGTACCTCTTCATACAGTCTTTCTTGCTTCGTCCAGGGACAGCAGCAGCGATCTTCTCCCACCGCTCTGGTGTGCTGACTGGGTAAGTCTTAAGGGCTTGTTCCAGAAGTTTCTGCTCCTCTGTGGTCCAGGGTGCAGCAGAACCGTCACCACCAGATGCTGAGGGACAAGACGAAGTCGTTATGGCGTTTCATTTTGAGCAGCCTGATTGCATTTTAACATCTGGTCTTTCAAGGAGCTGAAACACTTTCGCCAATATGTAAATCAGAGCTTTGCTGGTGTTGTGCGCTCAGTAAAAAATGGTGCGAGACAGTAATCTTATCTACAGAATATTGGCCATTTTCTAATTTTATGTGGGCCCTATATTGACAAGACACATTTCTGGATTTTTTTGGCCAGGCCTGTTGGCTAATTTCAGGCTCATACAGACTGCAATCATGATGAAATCTTTGGTTGTCATCCAAAACTGGTCAGTCGCAGTATGAAGCGCCTCCACCAATGGCAAATTTAGTACTCTTGCAACCAAACACAGCCTGCGACAAAATTAGACTGCTGCTATGACCCACATCTACAAACCAAAGATGGATGACAAGTTGACTCAGACATCCATCTTAGCAGGTGAAAGAGTTTTAAGGTGGATTAATGTTTTATTTTGAAAGATTAGAAGATTTGGCAAAATAACAGGAATTAAATACGGTTTTATGTTTGGAAAATTGACAGTAACGTAACCTATACAGGCTTTTAACTTGGACTTTTCATCTATGTGTTTTCATTCTACATCTTTATATCCAGAAATGCTTTGATGAATATGAACAATCAACATGCTTTTTCAACAACGTTCTGCTGCAGTTTCACGCACAAATAGGAGGTAAACGGTTCACCTACCGTCAAATCTCTCTGAGGGCATGGCATTGTCTATGGTGGCTGGCACGCAGCTATGCTCCTTCTTAAACTTCTCAAAGGCTTTTCTGTTAATCTCATCTTTCTGCGTCGGATCTGAGGAAACAATGATGGTGAAAACGGTAAACAACTGCAGTCGATCTGGATTCCATTACAAAGAAAGAATGGGTTGTACTCCAATTTGTGGTTTTAAAGGGGAACTCCACCAGTTTTACACATAAAATGCAGTTTCTCAGTCTTTGGGCAGCACAATTCACCATATGAAAACATCTTGCTGTATAATGCTCCCAAATACCAATAAACTGTTTTTGATGCATAGAGTCCCACTTTAACAACCACCAAAATCTCCCTGATTGAGCTTTCATAATTCCAGCAGGCCTTCTTTAATCGATCAGCTGAGACCTATTAAACTCATATTTCCAGCCATTCTTGTAGCAATTGAGCCTTTAGACTGTTATCCTTGTATCTGAGCTCACCCAGACGTTGAAGGTTCTTGGCTTTGTTGATGACATCTTTGGCGCTCCTCTTTGTGCCGCTGGTGGAGTGCAAATTCATATAGTTGGCAATAACTTCCCATCTGGAGCAAAAATAAATAATAATCATCAAAATTTGTCTTCAAATAGCATCACTTTTGAATACTACAATGTATTCATTTATACTGTCAGAAATATTAGTAAAACTAAACTTTATCCAACTGGCGAAGTCTTATTTTCCAGAAAATAAAGAATTCTTCATTGGTGGCAATATTGTTTTGGTGTCTTGAGCTTAGATGTCTATTTTACTGCAAATCAACCCTTTTCTAATAAAGTTACAGCCATTTATAACCACATTGTTCAAACCACTTTCTCTGGGCTGACTCGTCTCTTTTCATCACTTACCCTGTCCTACAGTGCCACCGAGTGGCCAATCTGGGTAATGCCACTTTCAAAAATACCATTTTCAGAAAGCCAAACATCTCAATGCTCCTATTTTTGACAAATATTTCAAAAGCTTTTCTACATTTATTAAAGAAAGGAATAAGGTAACACCAGGATTAAGCAGCAGCATATTACACATGCCTCAATAAAAAAATAAATTAAAAAAAAAAAAAAAAAAAATCACGTTCACAAAATGATTTTAGTTATACTGTTAAGCTGCACCGCTGCAGAGCCTCTGGCCGACACTGTGCATGTAATGAACCTCTAATGCAGTCTGCAAGGAAGCAGCTTTCATTGAGAGCTACGGTACCTGGCGTTGGTTCCAGCAGGAAACAGGTTGACAGCTTTGATGAGGAGCTGGAGATCGTCCTCATTCCAGCCCTTCCCCCCAGCTCCTCCGCCTCCGCCGGCCTGCTCGGCACTGCGGGCCGCCTGCCTGGCCTGCACCTCCGCCTCCTTCTCTTTCTGCAGCTGAGCGTTCACCTCCTGCACCTGGGTGGATGGACCGACGTGACGGCGCACTTATGAGGACTTTACACAAACTGACTCCATTGACTGTTCTTCTTCCTCTCTACGGTCATTCCGGTCTGTTTTCAATGTCAGTGATCAAATAAATGAATGCAAAATGTCCAAAAAAAATCTTTTAAAAATTTGCTATGTGTAACATTTTGATAACATCTAAGTAATATAATCAAACATGGGAGTTACAGAAGCAAGACACCTTTAAATGACAATAAAAATGTCATCAGCACTTCCTTTTTACCTGCTTCTCCACTGCTGCCTTGCTGTCCTCCTTTGAACCTGAAGCCAGTATTTCATTCAGGGATTGAAGACTGGAAAAATACAAATATAAAAATGATCAAAACACCTCAGAAGAGATTAAGATTCAGCTTTGAGCCAAATAATAATATTTTAGCTTCCCACACCTTGTAAGCTCCAGCCGATCACAAAGCTTCTCCACTTCCTCCATCATTTTTACGCTGTCAGCTTCATTGTCAGCAAAGTAATTCCAGTTCTGAGATATGAAGAACAGAAAATAAACAGAATAATAAATCTCATCGTGTTCATTACATTCATATGCATTCAATCAGCAAAACTAAAATGTATGAGCCCTGCAAAGAAAGTTTCTCTGAGAATTCACCTTGCAGGTTGTCCTGAGTTTCTGCCTCTCCTTCTTGATGGCCTTCTTCTGGATCTCCTTCTCTTTCTTGGCCTGCTGGGCCGCCTGTTTGGCCTCCTCTTCCTCCTTCTCTTTAGCCAAACGTGCTGCCTCCAGCTCCGCCTGCTGGGCCTGAAAACATCAGACGCGATTCAGACTTTTCTACACAGAACAAGTCAAATGAGTTGTCCCTGAAATTTCCAAATATGACCCAACCATCTTGATTTAATCAGATGCTGCTAAAAACAAGGAGTTCAAGTATTTTACAAAAGTTGCCGTTAAAAAATAAGTGTCAAGTTAAAAATACATCCAAAGATACTGATGGTAACGGGAAGCAAACAGGGTGGTGAAATTGTAATATTCCTTATTTTAAACTTGACTGAAATGGGTCTTAATTTTTGTGTGATGGTGGGTTTTATGAATCATTACCTGACCATAATAACATCAAGGCAAACATTATAAAATTATTTATCAGCCGTTGATAAATAAGGGAACATGGTTATGTAATGCTTTGCTCCTTACCAACATTTTAAATCTGATGCTGTTTAACCCTAATCCAAATTATTATTATGAATTATTAATTACACACTGGACTCATAATGCTGTCTCAAAGTTACTAGTCGGGTGTTCAGTTCAGACCTTTAGTGAACGTGAATCTCACTTACGCGCTCCTTCTCCTCCTGCTCTCTCTTCTTGGCTTCAGCTTTCGCCTTCTTCTCAGACTCCTTCCGGGCTTTTTCCTCTTCTTTGAATTTCTTTATTCTAGGGTCGCAGCTGTAGGCCGTATCTGCGAAGACGCCAGAGAAATTCCTGAGCGCTTGTTTATTTTTTTAGATATTTTTCTTTTTTGCTATGGACTAGCCATCTCCTTAAAAAACTACACCCAAATGACAACAGGTATAAGTACTGTATATTTATATACAGATGGGTGGCAAATTACAGGAAAAATCATCATAAAATGTCTTTCATATTCATCAAACCATTCAGTGCCTCGTGCTCTATGCATGGTGGCACTGTCATCCTGGAAGAGACCAGCCAATCAGGGTAGAAATGTTTCATCATAGGACAAAGGTGACAGAATAACAGTGATCGTTTCCTAATAAAATACAGGGTGTAATGAGGGGTTTATGCTACAGCCCTTCTATAATCAGGAATTGGGCTCCCCAAACTCACAGCAAATACAACTAAGTTAGAATCAACCCAAGAGGAAACAGATGAAGAAAGATAAACATTTTTCTCTCTCTCTCGCTCAAAGCTTTACAGTAACAAAGGTGCACTTTTGACCACAAACTCCAACCTTATTTCTTGAGGTCTCTCACATAGATCTAAATAAAGCTTTAATCGCTGAAGCTCTTGAAATTCGAGCCAATTAAAATAGTCTTTGTGACTGAAGCTGCTGTCCGTGCCAAAAAAAAAAAAAACTNAAAAAAAAAAAAAACTCTGTCAGAGTAAATCTGATCTTTTGCTCTTGTCATCTTGATCCAAACCATTTTTTTCCCTTTAATTTGTCACCGATCTGCATTATATTGAGAAATGCTTTTGTTCCCATTGGTCAGCGTTTTGGCTCTTATTCTAACCTTATTCAGCACTTAAACGTTTAAGCTAGTTTTAATGTGGCAAATTATCTTTGTGATTAGCGCTGGTGTCTTCCCTGAGCTTTGACTTATTCGTAGCTGTTCCGCTGGAACTGAAGGGATTCTGTGCTGTGTGCCGGCTGTGAAAGACTGTACCAACTAGTGTTCGTATTCTGTTCATCTCCTCCTTCTTCCTCTGAGCTCGGGAGGCACGATTCTGCTTTTCAATCCATCTCCTCTCATCTCGACTGTAGAGAAACAGCAAAGGCACGTCAGTGAGGCACTAAAGGAGAAATTTAAAGAGTTTGGCTAGTTGTGGTTTTCTTTACCATTCAGCCTTCTCTTTTTCCTCTTCATCCAAGTACGAGAATTCCCTCCATGAATCAAAGTTGTACCTTTAACGGAAGAAATAACAAGTTACACAGTAATTTATCTTCTTCTATGACTTGCTTGTGATGCAGCTAACTGCTGTGTTTCCATAGTGATGGAAATTTCTCTAATCAAAGCAGCCAAAAAAAAAAAAAAAAAAAAGCCACTTACCAAAAAGAGTAAAAATTATCCACTTCTTCGAAAGACGACTCTAACGTTCCAAGTTTGGGAACGTGCTTTTTGGAGGACCATCTGGCATTTCTCTCAAAAACGGGCGTGAAAACCTCGAAAAAGTTGTCTTTGCCTTCGCTCTTTGAAGGCACAAAGTTGTCAAAGGTGGGATCCACACTGTCGAACGCTCTCCTCTTTACTGGGTCTGACAGGATCTCCATAGCTGGAGTTCAAATGAGGCAGAAAAATACAGACATTAGTTTTTCACAAAGTATTTTAGATTGCAGCAGATCTCACAGCCTGAGGTGAGAGCAGATGCGTGAGAAGCACCCCTGGCTGTAGAGTTATTGAAGAGCTGTAATAACGTCTATGCTTAGCTTAATTAAATGGATATCGTAAAAGGTGAATTACAGAAATCCTGAAATCAAATCTTTGCATCCAAATTTTTAATTCAAACACCCATCCAGTGATAAGTTGTATGGTTAGCAGCAGTACTCCATACCTTTAGTTATACAGGTGAAGTAGTCGTTGTCGCCCTCTACAATCTGCTCTCCTGCAGCTTTCCTTTTGTCGGGGTGGTGCTTCAACACGATCCCTTTGTCTGTTAGGAAACAGAGAAGACTCTACTATCAAGTTATGAAACCACCGGACAGCAAGAGGAACTGACCAGAGAATCAAGCTGTTGGAGGAGGAAGAAGCTGGGAGGAATCATACTCACGGGCAGCTTTGATCTGCTTCTGTGTGGCTTTGTACCTCAGGTGAGGGAGTCCGAGGACAGCATAGTGATCTTGATTCTGACAAAAAGGAGATGAGACAAAAATGATGGAATGCTAAAATTGGAGAAATCTCTTTAAGTGTCTCCTCCTGTGTGTGACAGCTCTCCAAAGGAAACAGAAACTTCTCCTCCTCTTTAACATATCTCCATGATTTGGACCGATACCTTCCAGTCTTTGGGGTCAAGCGTCCGCAGCATCGGGTACTCCTCCAGCTGAAACTCCTCATCCTCCGACTCCTCGGACAGCTCCTCCTCCTCCTCCAGCTCCTGGAAGGAGGCTGACACATTCCTATTCCTCCTCCTCACAAAGGCCTCAAACCATCGACCCACTGGCTCCACCTGAACCTGCACTGAGGCTGTAGGAGAAGAAAGGTGAGGAAAGCCATCATCTGATACCCATTCCTGGTCAAGTGCAGAAGTTAGAAGGGGCAGTTCACCCCAAATACACAATTTTTAAAAAAGTTTTTCCAATAGGAAACTGTAATGAATACTGCCATATCAGAATATGTTTAAATAGAAAGTAATCACAAGATAATCTGGGACGATACAGATAACAGCTAAACTAAAACCAAAAAAACAAAAAAAAAATCAAATGTTGGAAAAACTGTGGACACATATTTGATGAAGATTCTCAGTCATCCAGGCGGGTAGACATATGAAAACTGAGTCAAGTCAACCAGATTTAAGTTTTTAAATCTGAAATGTTAAATATGTGGAACACATATTTAAAATCAAATCCTTACATTTTGATTATAAAAGTTAAGTACCTATTGGAAGGAGGACTTAGACACACAAGCACACCATTAAAAATGGTGACAGGTCCAATCATTAGGGGATCCAACAGGGGTTCAAATATTATATAACAGCTCGTGCAACAAGCATTCATTTAGCAAGACATAAAATTTATCATACATTTAACTTATGTTAAACATTAAAAGCATTAAGTCAGTGTTCTGCTAATGTCAGTACAACTATCTGTACCAAACCACTACAGAAAGTACATTCAGTTAGTGAGGTGACATGATACAGCATAATAACTAGCCGGTTAAAATAAAACGAGAAACAAACAAAAGTCTCGCATGCTTTGAATGGACTGTATAAATCCATAATGCCTTGTTCAGGGTTTTATAGATACATGCTAACAAATACTGCAGTATTATTGAAATATAGCGCTGATTAGCTTAGCTTCCTCTGGCCTCGTTCAGTGCTTACCGGCAACGGCTTTAAACACAAACGTTTCATCTCCTTCCAACGCTTCCAACAGCATCTTAGAAACCGGAACACACGGACATTCAGGTGCAAAAATATCTAGACAAAGCTCTTTGAAGTGCTACAGTACGTAGCCCGCTCATTAACACACCACATGGGCCTCCCTTTACAAATGCCTATCCGACAGAGAGTACTGGTGTCACGCCGTTAACCACTCCGTGCTATGATTTAGACCCTCTATTTTCCGTTCCGGAATAGGCATTTTAATTTAGAAGTGCCTCTCCCATTTGAACAAAAAAAAAGTTGTCTGTTTAGAGTGTATAACAATTAACTAATATGTATGAATGAAAATAACCATACGGTTATCCAAAGCATGACCGTAATAATTTTAGTCATCTGTGGTACTACATTAGTTAAAGTCCGATCTATATTTCCGGTTATTGGATGAAGCTGCGGAAATCCAAAGGTGCTGTGTAATTGTACGTTTAGCTTGTGAAGCAGTTTTCAGCACAGAATTTTTTCCAAGATTTACCATGCCGGATTATTTGGGAAATGATCAGAGGAAGATTAAAGAAGAAGAAAAGGATGACGCACCTATCAGAGGTAGCGCTATCTAAAAAAAATATTTTAATGAAATGGGTTTGCTTTTTTAAATTCACGAATGTCGACATTGGCTAAAACTTAGCTACTTGAGCTTTGGTTGTTGAACGTCTTTTTTTAACAATGGCCACTATAAACCGACAAAACATCATCGCTTATAGTCAGTGTTGCAACGGTGTATGTAAAATTTATTTAACTAAGAAACTGCATCGCTCAGTTGGACGCAAAGCTAGCGGCTAAGTGACAGACTACTCATTGTGGATTTCTGTGTTTGTGTTATCACAGCTCTGGATGAAGGAGACATCGCTTTGCTGAAAACTTATGTGAGTGTTGTGATAGCACTAATTTTGATCTACACGGCCAGTGTGATATTTTTACTTGGTTAATAAGTAAATACGCTGAAATGTTGTATTTGTTTGTCATCAGGGCCAAAGCACCTATTCCAGACAGATCAAACAAGTGGAGGATGACATCCAGCAGCTGCTCAAAAAAATCAATGAACTGACTGGTAGGTGATCTAGACATAAAATCTTCCAGACAGTTGTTTCCACGTCTAACAGCAGGTTTCAGGTTTTGGCTGGATGCTCGATAGTGCTAACGTTCCTGTCCTGTCCTCGGGCTCTGTTAGGCATTAAGGAGTCAGATACAGGTCTGGCTCCACCAGCACTCTGGGATCTGGCTGCTGACAAACAGACTTTGCAGAGTGAGCAGCCGCTGCAGGTGGCAAGGTAAAGTTAAAGTTGCTTGATTTGCTGGCATTCTAAGTAGCAAATGATTGTAGCTCCCCAAACTTTCCTACAGTTTTCACCTGAAAACCATTTGAATGTAATTTCCATCCTTAAAATAACTTTGATATTGCCAAGTTTTGCATGAAATATAAAAATGCGCAGCCAGCAATATTGATATCTGATGCTTTTATGTGTATTTGATCAGTTTATATTGTTATTATTGATAGATGCACAAAGATCATCAATGCAGACTCTGAGGACCCCAAATATATCATCAATGTCAAACAGTTTGCTAAGTTTGTGGTGGACCTGAGTGACCAGGTGGCCCCGACTGACATTGAGGAGGGCATGAGAGTCGGGTGAGTCTCAAATATTATTAAACACGCCAAATGTGATTTAAAATTCAGAGCTATGTCACATTCCTGGTAAAATTCTTCACGTACATGTGTCAATTCTTCTGTTGCAGCGTTGACAGAAACAAATATCAGATTCACATTCCTCTGCCTCCCAAAATTGACCCCACTGTCACCATGATGCAGGTATGAGTGCACCATGAAGACAAAACTCTTTTTGAACTAATCTTGCATTTTACAATAAAACTGATGGAAAGAAACATACTTTGGAATTACTTATTGGATTTTGGCATCGTGAAGAAATCTTGCTTTCAATTTTTTGGATATTTAAGACTTACAATTGACTTAGTGACAGCAACAGAACTTAAGTCACGACTATTTCTCCACATGATGTAGGTGGAGGAGAAGCCGGATGTGACCTACAGTGATGTCGGTGGCTGTAAGGAGCAGATCGAGAAGCTGAGAGAAGTGGTCGAGACCCCCCTGCTCCATGTAAATATTCCCGAATCCTACATCTGAATCATCAGCAGAGTTTTTAGTGTTTCCTGTTTGCTACAGTTAACGGTTCTTGTGCCATAAGGAGAACGCAGAGCCCTCCGTCCCTGACTGATCATCCCTTATCTGTTTTCTTCTTTTCACCAGCCTGAGAGGTTTGTCAATCTGGGTATTGAGCCTCCCAAAGGCGTCCTGCTGTTTGGGCCGCCTGGCACCGGAAAGACCCTGTGCGCCCGCGCTGTGGCCAACCGCACAGACGCCTGCTTCATCAGGGTCATCGGCTCGGAGCTGGTGCAGAAGTACGTGGGAGAGGTGAGTCTGCAGAGACAAGTTGTTGACAAATAAGCACGTTCAGTCTTCCCTCAAAATCTGTTTTCATAGCTCACCAGGCAGAGAAAAGCAGCCGTTTCGCCAGTGTATTCATGTGTCTTTCCTCTTCTGTCTTTATTTTCCAGGGAGCCAGGATGGTGCGTGAGCTCTTTGAGATGGCCAGGACTAAGAAAGCCTGTCTTATCTTCTTTGATGAAATTGATGCCATCGGAGGTAAAGCTTCATTTACAGCCTCTTTCTGTTATGTGTTACAATTCCATATACTGTCTGTATGATACAAAATGTAGCACATTTTTATCCAGAATAAAATATCTCAAAATAATGACTAAATTCCTTTTAGCCTGTGTTTTGTGTTAATGTCCAGTAGTTAATAATGTTAACATAGCATGCTCAAATGCTAAATGTGCATTAACATGCTAACTAATATTAGCATGCTAATATTTGCAGTCAGCTCATTGCACAGTAAAACTTTATAGCTTCACACGGCCGTTAACATGTCTACATACTTCATGTTGTATGTGATATGTCTGTGTTATGATCATTTAAACATGGCCTGAGCCCTGTTCAAGTAATCATTGATGGACGATTCATGGAAACCTGTAAAGTCAAAAGATAAACTCCCCTCAGCCTCCTGTGCATATTAAAATGATAATATCAGCTATAATTAGTTTTGTGCCACCATTTCTTCTTAATGCACAGTTTGTCTGCTGTTAGAATAATAATTTCCTGACACATAATGTGGAATCCTGGCCTCGTGTTTTTGAACATGCTAGGTGCTCGTTTTGATGATGGTGCTGGTGGAGACAACGAAGTCCAGAGGACGATGCTGGAGCTCATTAACCAGCTGGACGGCTTTGACCCCCGTGGTAACATCAAGGTGCTGATGGCCACCAACAGACCAGACACCCTGGATCCGGCTCTGATGAGACCTGGACGTCTGGACAGGAAGATCGAGTTCAGTCTTCCTGACCTGGAGGTGGGCAATAGTTCCTCAGGAAGTGCTATGAAAAGATTTAAATAGTATTCCACCCAAACAGTAGGTGAGGGGGAAAAAAAAAAAAAANAAAAAAAAAAAAAAAACAGGTTGCTAACTAAAACAAATAAATTCTAGATGGCTAAAGGGAAAAACTGGAATCACACTTTCACTACCTTGTTCCACTTAAACATATGAGTTTATTAGAATGTGAACGACACTCAGCCTTTTCAACATCCATTTGTCTTAGGATTCTGTAAGACATTTTAAATTTTGATTTTAAATGTCTGAAATTATCTAAATTCTAGGCCTTAAGTTGTTAAATATAATTAACTATAGCAGTTAATGCCTTCAATCTGACATCTATTGAGTACAATATATATTCTATTTTCCTCTTATGATTGCTTTCTGTTATGAGATATGGAAAAGTCTAAAGGAAGTTTGTTTTTTCTTTCGCTCCTCTCTTTAGGGTCGCACACACATCTTCAAGATCCACGCCCGCTCTATGAGCGTGGAGAGAGACATTCGCTTTGAGCTGCTGGCTCGCCTCTGCCCCAACAGCACAGGTAAGACGAACACAAGATGATAGAGAGGAGAATGAGATGGATAGAGGGAGAACAAGATGAAACAGGGAGAGAATGGGAATGAATCAGCATACCACTGATCTGCAGTCTTGGCTACAAGTCAAACTTACTATATACAGTACATACCTATAATACATGTGTAAAATTTACAGATTGGGCCTTTAATTTCTGCATTTTGGTCATTTGTGTAGTGACCACAAGGGTGCAGCAGCAACATATGAGTCATGTAATGGAAGGTGGTTTCACTCCATCAATCCACCAATCAGATTATGTCAGACATGAAGAAAAATGTCTCAGAATAAAATAAAGCAGCATATGACCCAAAATGTGGAAATATAAAATTGGGGTCACATGACATCTGCAAAATGTGCCTTTTAACGCGACTCTGTCTCCTTACAGGCGCCGAGATCCGAAGCGTGTGCACAGAGGCGGGCATGTTCGCCATCCGCGCTCGCAGGAAGATCGCCACAGAGAAGGACTTCCTGGAAGCCGTGAACAAGGTCATCAAGTCCTACGCCAAGTTCAGCGCCACCCCCAGATACATGACCTACAACTGAGTGTGTTTGAGTGTGTGTGTTCATGCTTTGGCTCTTTACTGTTAAAGAAACAGAGTCAAAACAATAACGTCTTTCTGTTTTCAGTTTCGTTCACTTAAAATAAAGTTTATTCCAGATCTTTGCGTCAGTCTCAATGTTTGTTTGGTTAAATAGCATCTGACAAAAAAGTAGAATACATTGAAAGCGTTTCAATGTTTCAAAACAGGAAAATACTAGAATGTCCACAGATAAATTGTACCATCGTGCATTGTAATGTTGCACTCAGACTACAGTAACATTATACTCAAACTGAGCAGTGATGGTGCTTTTGCTGGTTTGATTGTATAAATAGATTGAATGGAATACAGTTAAAAATACAAACTTAAATATTCGGTAGGACATTTCAGTAACCATCAACTGATACCAGCATGAAGAACGAGATTTTAACCATAGTGAGATCCTTTTTACATTTTAACAAGTTACTTTGATGTTATAATTTTTATATAATTTTTTATAATTTTTGTCATTATTACCCAAAAGAAGCATGTTGTTAAAAGGAGAAATATTTTGCATTATATCAAATTATCTCCGTATAACGAGAGAGTTTTCTTGTTATAGCATGATAAGGAAAAAAGTTTTCACGTGCCATCCTTCGTGATGATTCAGACGTCGCTCCGCTGTGGACGAATAACAAGAAAGTTAAAAAAATAAGTTGTTAAACAAAGATTTCTCGGTGTATTGTTGTAACGAGATAAGCTGGTTAAAACGAAAACAATTAATAGTAAGAAGAATATGTAAGTGAAACTTGAAAGTATCTTGTTAAAAATTTGAAAAGGATCTCGTTATAATAAGAAAATTTTCTTGTTATAACAAAAATCTGGGCAAAAACTTGTTTTGCCACGGCGGCAGCAATAAGCTGCTGTGTAACAGATTCCGCTGGGTTTCCAGCAGCATCACGTCTCTTACAGAAGTCAGCCATTTTGCCAAATCAATAAAACCAGCAGAACACTGAAATGTGTTCGAAACTACAAAATGACCAAAAAAGTGCAACTCCAGTATACTCAGTTCATCTCAGCAAAGTCAGAGCACACAGGAATCAGGCTGTAGGAATGTTAAGGGCCATACCAGTGAGTTTGCGTGTTTAAGCCCAGTAAATACTACCCGCATACATGTTACGTTACTGACAACCATTTTCCAAAACATAAAGCTGTATTTCAGTTTTCCTGTTATTTTGCTAAATCCCCTAATCTTTCAAAATGAAATGTTCAGGTGAATACATCCACCTTAAAATTCAATGTTTTGCCTGCTAACATGTGTCCAAATGTAGAAGGAATGGTTGTTTTTAATTTCTTGGTAAAATCCTTCTTCTCCTGGGACTATATTCCCTGGTGGAAACATACATTTTCTTCCCTGCAGCTCTGTGTTGGACTGGTTAAATAAAGTTACTGTTTATCAACAAAAAAATGAATAGGTGTCATGTTTATTGTGAAGGATTACTTATCTCAAGCATGTTTAAAGTCTCTTCAAGTTGATTTTATAGTGTACTGGAATGAACTGAAACCAATGCCAAATGTAGGGAAAAACAAAAATTTACCACCAGTAGTAAATTTTAGGAAATGGTTGTCAGTAATGTAGTTATTGGGCTCAAGCATGCAAAATAGCCGGTATGGTCCTTTAACTGGGAACTACTAGCTATATTCCTGTACAGATTGGTGTCGTACTTAATGAGGAAAAGCTTCTGCCTGAGTCAAATACTCGTATATCTGGTACGAATGCTCGTTGTTTGGTTACTCTCCAAACATCTACGGACTTCTTTAATGGGGCGCAGTCCTTCCTCATCCCTCCTGTGACTCAGGTTGTTCCTGCTGTGATTGGCTCTGTGGGCGGGCGGTTGAGTGTTGACAGTGGAGCGCTGCATCGTGGACGGTGGGAAACATCATCTCTGGAGTCACAGGCGTGGTGAAGAACTGTAAGGCATCCAGCTCAGCCAGGAGGATTCCTCACAGATCAAAGCACAGATAGAAGACACGTTAAATCTGAACGCAGAAAACACGTTAAAACTGGACGTAGAAAACACATTCAACCCGAATATAGAATGTCCTTTTATATGTTTCCACAAATTAACCAGTTAAACCAGTTCTATTTGGCTGCCAGTTCATCCCTCACCTACTGAAAAAGGTCAGTTACTTTTAATAAAATAAAAAGAAAAAAGATTGCAACAATTACCTCACTGATTAGTATACCGATATTTTTTCAATTAATCAATTATGTCAGTTACACCAAGGCTACTTCTTAAAGTCCAAAGTGATATCTATAGTTCACAAATATTGGCATAAATTTTGGTAAGTAAAAGCAAAACGGGCTGTGAAAAAAATATCTTTATGTTTATCCTCCTGATCTTTCATTCAAAATATTAACAAAAATACAATCTTTAATTAAAGTAAAATAACTGAAAGGAAAAAAGAAATTCTTATCGTGAAACAAATACTATTCTCAATGGTCCTGCTAGAGGACGTGTGTGTGTGTGTGTGTGTGTGTGTTGACTTCATGCACAGTGAGGAGGATGGTTCAAGCATCACAGCTGGAGATTTGCAGACGTTATTTGGGTTTTGAGGTCAGAAGGTCTCCAAAAATGACAATCAGACGCCACCAGGCTGTCACAAAGTCACGCCCAAACCGTTCTTATATGAGACCTGCTCAGCCAGAGTAAGTCAAAACACCTGTGTGGGTGTTTAGTGGGTGTGTAAAACTCCTGGATGTGTGTCTCAGCACCATGTTTTCTGATACTACTTAAGTATATATGCTGTTCTGTTTGTTGCTCAGATGATGATTACTTACTGCTGCATCCGGCTACGAACACCCGCACATCCACAGCTGCATATTCCTTTATTACCTGCAGAGACACAGACTGATTTCAGCCACAGGTGGAATGACGGAAACATTCAGAAAGTTTCACACTGGCCCTAAAACAACAGTTTTTATGCCATGTGTTTGTTAAGATATTACATTTAACACAACAGCCTGATTTATTAACTGCCAACTTTGTACGCCGTCTACTTTAAAACTCTAATTAGGGCAGCATTTGTAATAATTCAAGGAAAAAAAAAACTTGAAACGACTAAGATTAAAGACAAAATCTGGAAATTCCCATGCTGTCATTGATCTGGACACCATTTGTGGAGTTCAAAAATGAATTATTGAGGTTCTGTATCCATTTAAGTTATCTAAAACACATTTCAAGTCTCTATGAATTGATTTTAATGACATACTGGAATGAACTGAAACCAATGGCAGCTTGGAAGGTAGGAAAAACAATTCTAAAATGTACCACTCCAGTAGTATGTTTTGGGAAATGCTTGTCAGTATCATACAAGTGGTATATATTGAGCCCAAACACACAAAACCACTGGTATGGTCCTTTAAATGAATCACTAACTTACGACACATTAACATAACATTAATTGTCCTCTATGACAAACACAGATATGAAACTTAGGAACATGAAGAATATTTCACTCTTTCATCTGAATGTCAGATGGATTGTTGGACGTATGATATCAGAAACAAACAAAACTCTGATTATTCTATCTACATCCTGTTCCATGTTCGAAAATTTCCCAGAGCTCTGTTGCTGCGTGTAGTCTGAAAGCGAGAAACGAGGCGTCGTACCTGCTTGATGGCTTTAGTTCCCACAGAGTCGATGAAGCTGACCGGCGTCCAGTCCAGGATGATGGCATGGATGGAGGTGAGGGGTTCCAGGAAGATGGCGTCCTCCGAATCTGACTCGCCGTGTCTGTCCACTAGGTTGCTGTTCTTCTGCCCCCCCGCTGCGTGATTATAGGACAAAACCTCATGGGTCACACCCTGCTCCTTGTCCTTGAACCAATCAAAACAGAGGAAGTTAAAAGACAAGAAAAGGCATTTCTTTTTCTTTTCAACAATAAAGTATGATTTTGAAAGTGGTGAGCAACATCAACCAGATACAAAATTGACAGTTTAAAGGAGCATGCTAGATTTTGCATGTTCGAGCCCAATAAATACAATTCGCGTACATGTTACATTACTGCCAACCATTTTCCAAAACATGCTACTGGAGCAGTAACAATTAAAATTGTTTTTCCTACCTTCCAGACTGCCATTGGTTTCAGTTCATTCCAGTATGCTACAAAAACCAACTTGTAGAGACTTGCAACATGTTTGAGATAAGTGATCCATCACAACAAAAAAAGATGTACAGTACATGTATATATTAAATTTTTTGTTGAAGTAACTTTATTAATCTGCTCCAATATGGAACTACATAGAAGAATATGTATGTCTCCGCCAGGTAATATAGTCCCAGGAGAAGAGAGCTTTTACTGAGAAATTAAAAATGATCATGCCTTCTACAATTGTGCGTAAGTGTTAGCAGACAAAACATTTAATTTTAAGGTGGGTGTATCACCGGAATATTTGATTTAGAAAGATTAGAGGATTTGGCAAAATAACAATTAACTAAAATACAGGTTTATTTTTGAAAAATGGCTGGCAGTAATGTAACATGTATGCGGGCTGTATTTACTGGGTTCAAATATGCAAAACCACCGTTATGGTCCTTTAAAACATGCTTTAGTCACTCCCCATACCAACATGTTCACATCAGCCTGGGAAATAAGTTTTCCAGTTCTACCAGGGTGTACACAAGCGCCTACATGCCACGTTTAACCTGTCTAACCTTCATGCGTTTTGCTGATAGTGTAAATAGAATAGAATAGAATAGAATAG
>VXCM01007198.1:0-22869 GCA_014773175.1 Lucifuga dentata
GGACACTGGCTTGTGCCCCCTTGAGGCTGCATTCTACTGTGTAGAAATATGCTATTTCAAATCACAGGTCTAAAGCAGTTTTATTTTCAATAGGGAAGTTGGACAGAAACCTTGAAGCTTTCTGTCAGGTTTCTACTGAAACAAGTTGATTTTGATTTACCTTCTCACTTTACCCTGTTTATTAAATGATGTTTGACTACTGATGGCTTTAAAAAAAAAAAAGAAAGACAGACAGTTAGTAAACTTGATGTAATTCCTAAAAACACAACATGAAATTTCATATGATCTGAAGAAAAAAAAAGTGTTTTAACTTTAAAAAGATAACAAACTGAAGTTGTAAAACTTGACAAAACTGTCAAAGTGCTGTTAAAACTGTCAATTTTGTTGCTTCTGCTCACGATTTGACATGGAATACATATTGAATCAATACTTTTGTGAGGAGTATAAAACATGAACACATTGCTGGGGTGTCACAGAAAGATACTTAAAGGATGATAGCAATGATTTTCCATGTTTGTTCCACAATATATACAACCTACATACAACTGACAACCATTTCCCAAAATATACCAAAGAGCTGTAAATTTCTATCTTCCAATCCAGACCTATCTGGCAGCCTGCCATTTGATTTTAGTTCATTCCAGTATTCTATTAAAATCACCTTGTAGAAACTTGAAACGTGACTGAGATGGATATTAATCATAGCAAATAAGATAAGATAAGATAAGATAAACTTTATTAATCCCACACTGGGGAAATTCACTTGTTACAGCAGCTTTGGATTCAGAGTACAGGGAAACAAGTGATAAAAATATAAAACTGATGCACAGTGTATTTATATTTTTTGTATGTCCTTTTTATATTTTTATCACTTGTTTTCCTGCACTCTGAATCCAAAGCTGCTGTAACAAGTGAATTTCCCCAGTGTGGGATTAATAAAGTTTATCTTATCTTATCTTATCTTATCTTACATTCGGACATACATGTGATTGAAGGCTAAAACACTGAATTTAAAGGTGGCGTATCACCTGAATATTAAATTTTGAAAGATTAGGGGATTTGGTAAAATAACAGGGAAAACCAAAATACGGTTTTATGTTTTGGAAAATATTTGTCAGTAACATGTATGTAGGTTGTATATATTTGGGCTTAACCATACGGGCAAAATCGCCAGTATGGTCCTTTTTGGGGGGGGAATCATGTCATGGAGATTTCTCAGACTATAAGTATGAAAAGTGTATAGATCAATGAATGGATGTATATAAAGAGGGGTTTCATTTCTAACCTTCCATACACACACACACACACACACACACACACACATATATATATATATAAAATCAGTTGCACAAAATATGAAGCCTTGAGTCACTTTTAAAAGTAATCTGACCTGATGAGTCAGTTTTTAGACTTTAACTCTAGATAATAAGTGTCTAAAATAAAAGTTTTTGCCTCACTTTCCACGTGCAGTTAAAAAAAAAGACCTGCTAAATATTTTTTACCAGCTAGAATGCTGAATGTAGATTTTCAGAGAAATAGAAAAATATGGGCTAAAATATGGGCCTCTTCTTTTTCAGTCCTGTTTTGTGCAAACAATCACGCATTATGGAATGGATTTAAGGCCCCAACAAGGATTAAACCTGGTTCAAAGTCTCAGTTTTACACCATCAGTATACCTTGGCAGACTGTAGGTTTGATAACTAAAAGACTTGAAATAAATAACCTTCTTTATTTAAAAAAAAAAAAAAATAGAGGAATGACCCTTGAGTGGTTCTTGTGAGCCATAAAAGTCATGGTGGATTGTTTTGAACGTGACATATTGATGTTTTCACTCAGAACCATCCGGGTTTGGCTGAAGAGAGACAGTGGTCAGTACTGGCCAAGCATCTACCACACAGTCTCCTGTAAGTAAGACAATGTGTCGCACGCTGGAAAATACACTAAAGTGTTTGTCTGTGCACGTGTTGTGTTTGTGTGTTATTTCTTTACTGTTGAATATCTGAATATATTAATCTGCGGGCTTACAACAGGATTGCTGTCAGTGTAATAACCATTTGTCTTGATGCCCCTAAGGTCATGCTGACTGATTTTAATGGGTGTTTAAAACATGTACTGTTTAAAGGGGACATATTATGCTTTGTCTTTTCTTTTTTGTTTTTTTCCCTTATTTTTTGTAGTGTAATACAGAAAGGAGTATGTGTCGAACATTGTCAAAGTTACAAAACGTTAGGGCCATGCCAATAGAAATGCATCCAGAAAGACAAATCCATAGGACCTGAAATGAAATCCTTTACTTCTGTAACATGTTGATATCATCATGTAGTGCATTTGAATATATCCCGCCTACACACCTGGTTAGACACTCCCACCAAGTGTGAGGCGAACGAGCGATTGTTTGGCTGGCATCCATGTTTTGCAGCCCTAGATGTTGCCAACTCAGGCATGATGTGCAAGGCTTTTCAGGAGGAGGTTGTAACTTAAAACGTCCTGTTTTCACTCAGTGTGCACGATGGTGCTGCAGCAAGGGAGAGTAGAAGTGGATCGGTGTTTTTNTTTTTTTTTTTTTTTTTTTGTATATTAAAGCATTGCAAAGGTTTCAAAATAAACCCTTAAATGAAAATAAGAAATCTGAATTTTTGTCCTCTTTAAAGGACAGTACCAGTGAAATTGCATGTTTGAGCCTAATATATACAACCTGCATACATGTTACGTTACTGACAACCATTTCCTAAAATACACTACTGGAGTGGTAAATTTTAGAATTATTTTTCCTACCTTCCAGACTGCCATTGGTTTCAGTTCATTCTAATACGGTTAAAATCAACTCCTAGAGACCTGACACGTGCTTGAGATAAATATGCCATCACAGCAAACACTGTGTCCATTAAGTTTTATTGTCGACGTAACTTTATTTAACCGGTCCAATGTGGAGCTGCATGGAAGATGATGTATGTCTCTGCCAGGTAATATAGTCCCAGGAGAAGACTTCTTTTACCGAGCAATAAAAACGACCGTGCCTTCTACAAGTGTTAGAGGGTAAAACATTGAATTTTAAAGTAGCTGTATCACCTGAACATCTGATTTTGAAAGATTAAAGGATTTGGCAAAATAACAGGAAACTTAAAATACAATTTTATGTTTTAGAACAGGGGTACTCAAATACAAATCTTCAAGGTTCACAAAGAAATTTCCAATAAGACAAAGGTCTGTTTATTAAAGTCAGTCAAGCCAGGGTCGGATTGGGATCCTAATTTCGGGGGGATGGGGGTCGGGTGGGGGGTGAAACCTGGCTGTGCTGTCAACTCTTTCCATGTCAACCCATCATTGTCTTGGAGATGATGAGATGCTGAATGTGATTGGACCAAACCAAAGCAGAGCAGACATTCTCACACAGACAGTGGAGCAGTCGGACATTCGGAGTTCTGCTTGCAGCAGAGAAAGTGGAGAATTTTAACTCGTATCGCAGCGATGTCTCACAGATAATACTAATATGAAACATATAATTTGCTCAGAGTCCGGAGAGAGTTGTGGTTAGGTCCGGATCTGGACCGGAGTCTGGACTTTGAGGATAACTGATTTAGAAATTAGTTGTCAGGTAGAGTGTTTGCAGGTAGAGTTTATTGGGCTTAAACATGCATAATTGCCGGTATGGTCCTTTAAAGTCTACCAGTATGTTAGTTGTCTCACAAGAGGAGAGAGAGAGAGGGAACTGACTTGTGCTTTGGTCATATAAATGATGCTTCCAGAGGACATGCAAAACTACCTTTGTGTGAGTGTGAGCATATTATAAGATCCAAAACTGGAATGAATCAGGAATCGGTGGACTGTGTAAGACCAAACACCTTCCTGACACCTGCAAGGAGTTGGATGAACATAAGTTTGTGTTGACAGACTTATGTTTTTGTGTGGACATTGTTCAACCATTAAGCTACGTAAAGGGTTTTCCTTCTGCAAGCGCTTTAATTGGATTTTTTGCAATGCTTGTTTCATCTGATTTTGACCAATAAATATAATTTGATTAGACAGAAACTCGACTGTAGTCAGGCCTTTATTCTACAGCTGAGGAAGTATATAGTGTTATTACAAAGATTAACATAAGACAGGCAGCTTATACTGATTAAATAAGTGATAGGTTACTAAAGCATATATAACCTCAGTTCAATGATTATTGACCTTTGCATTTCAAGTGTATTCTCAGAAAATAGAGACAACAGCTCTGTTTTGTTGTTCATTGATGGAGAGAATATTCTGACCTGCTTTATTATTGTCTGGTTCTTGGTATTAATAAAAACAAACTGCATATGATAGAAATACATCCATAAATTATAGGTCAACAACAGAAAGGTATGTTGTTCTGTGAGTTGCACGATACAGATATTCATGTTCTATATATTTCTGGTTTTACAGAATATGATTCTTTTTATATTTTATTTTTTTACTCTGTCTGAATTTTGCTCTTTGAGGAAGCACCAAAACACATTCCTCCTTGCATGCAAATACTCATAAATGACTTCTGATTCTAAAAGTACAAATCTTAGCAATGCAGTACTTCCTCTTTTATTTTCCAGAGTTACAGCTGTTCATAGTACCAAACAAGCAAAATGTGAAACGATACTTCAAACTGTGTGTGTGTGTGTCTGCTGTTATTACTGCGCATTAATATATCATCAATATATCTGTATTCTTGTGCGTCTGGATCTTATCAAACGTAAATCATCATTTATGGCCAAACTTGTGGAGATAGTATCTGCAGGATCAGCACCATTCCACCTCCCATGTACGTGATCAGCAAATTAATCTGTTTGGATGGGGTAAGATTACTTGATCACGATCAAATTAATTGATAAAAGCAAATACGCTCTATTAAATAGGTTTTTTTTTTTTTTTTTTTTNTTTTTTTTTTTTTTTTTTTAAATCCTGTAATAAAGCAGTTTTCTATGGAATGCCTAAGGAGACATTGGAGGGGTAAAAAATATCAGTGGAAGGAAAAAAACAATGACTCCTTTTTGTGAGATAACCCAAGTAAGCTAGACCATCAATGGAATGTCTTTATATTTTAGTCCAAGCTCAAAGTAAAACACAACAAATCGCTCCATTGTTGCCTAGCAACGGTGCATTACAGTGACCCGGATATACTGTTGCACTTCTGCTCTGTCAGAGGTAACACAAAAGGACTCGCTATTTTTTTTTCCTTCCACAGATTTTTTTTTTTTTCTCCCATGTCCCCTTAGGGCTTCTGTAGTTTTCCACCAATAGGCGACTAGTATCTCTTAATAATGTTGGGAAGACACGTGATTGCAGATGGTGATGTGTGTATATGTATTTATAGTTATACAGTACACACATCTCTGTAATGACATGTACATCTCTCTCTCTCTCTCTCAGCTCCATGCTCTTGCATGTCGTACCACCATGACAGCAGACGCATCTTCATCGGCCAGGACAATGGAGCTGTTGTGGTGAGTGTGAGCTCATATTCCCGCTCCAGGCTTCGCTCTGTCAGCTGTTTAAATAGTCGACTCTCAAAAGCTGTTCTTCTGGTTTAAATTCCAATATTTAACCATATTTAAGAGTCTGAGGAGCAGAGTAGGTGATTTCAAACCTGTTTTTGTTTGGCCTTTTTAGGAGTTTCTCCTCTCTGAAGATTTCAACAAGATGAGCCACGTGAAGACATATCCAGGTGAGATCTTCAGGCAGAGACACGCTACATAACCGTGCATCCAGCCGACCGAAGGCTGACATGGAGACCAATGTTGTCACGCTGTATATGACCACTTTGTCATTTTTATGAGTGAATCAGTGAAAGACTCACATCTCTCTCATACTGTATGATCCCAACCAGCAACATCAAGCTGGGAGCATATCTGTGTTCCCAGGGTCCTATGTTCCCCAGTTCAATATTCTGTTAACACACGTTAAGGGTGTGTTAACAGAATAACCCTAATCCATTATGTGCTCTGTTGTGCTATATAGAGCTGGGGAACACAGGAATGACTGCCACCAAGCTTACATCAACACGTTTGATCATATTGGAGCTCGTCTTTCTGCAGTCTTGGGGAAAAGTGAAAGTGAGACAGAGGAAGGAAGAGAAACAAAAGCAAAAAGCAGCAGCCCAGGTGTCAGTTGTGTGCCTCGGCCTTGTGTGTCGCACAATGACGGAGAACTTCCCTTAACAAATGACAAAACGATAAACCCGCAGCTTTCTCCACCAATAACAACAAACAGCCTATCCATGAATAGCAAGATGACTTAATAAATTTAGTTTTAACTTCCTCCCATGTTTTCACTCAACTTATTGCACAAACCATGACTGCTGTAAGCTTTGCAAGCTCTAAGTTTATTTCAGTATTAAAGACCTTTTTTTTCTGATTATCGCCAAAAAAGCAAAAGCAATTATTACCCACTTCATCAAAGTCAGTGCAGTTGCTCTGTACACACAGCATGTACCTTCCCAGAAAGCAGGATCATAAGACGACAAGTAAAGATAATCACCACACACCAAGAGGCCCATATCTTCTTTAACTTCTCAAATTTTAATTAATAACAAGTGTTGTCTGCACTAGTTGCAGTTGCTGTTAATTACAATTTGAATGTTAAAGAAGATACGGGCCTCCTGGTGTGTGGTGATTAACATTTTATTTAATTATTACCCAAATTGAATCCCCCCCCCCCCCNAAAAAAAAAAAAAAAAGAAAAGAAAAGCCGTGTCTTTTTCTTCTTCAAGAAGAAGTTCGCTGTGGTTTAAGTAGACAATGTCCTCTTGAGGCCAAAGGAGCTCAGACTAGTTCTGCTTCCATAACAGAAGCAAGAGAAACGAAAGAGAAAATGCTGCAAAGCTGCTGATCAGGCACAGGAGCCGAAAATAATCAGCCCTGAAAACACACGTTGTTCAAGCACAGGTGTGGCACAAAATTAATGTAACCGTCAAAAGACTCTGAGCTGCAGGCATTTTCATTACCTCACTCAAGTATGTTACTCTTTGCTGTCTGTTAGCAGCATCTAGTATCTATCTCACTTCTAACTATAAAGCCAGAAATCTCTGTCCGTCCATCTGTGGCACCAATATCTCTAGAACCCGGCACTGTATGAAGTTGAAATTCAGCAGGTTTCTTGCTCAGGACTCAAGGACGTGCAGTGTCAAGTGTGAAGTTGTGTGGATGAGCAGTTCTCGAATTGAGCTGTGCCGGTAAAAAGTAGTTTACGCGGCAGGGTATGCTCCGGTCCAGTGCCACGGTCTCAACTTGACCCCGTACAGCAAACAAAGCTAGCTCACGAGGACATGCAGAACAAAATTATGGCAGGCTGCAGCGCACACCATAAAGTCCGGCCTGGTCCAAACAGGCACGTTTTCAACGGGTGCTGCACTAACATCTCAATGAGTAAAAGTTTGTAGATGGATGGGATTTTGATCAAGGAAAAGTTGATTAGGGCTGATTAGAATTTGAGGCTAATCCATATTGGGATTTGCCAGGAATTTATTTTTTTTTTTCTTTCTTTAATCATTGCAAGATAGGGTGTTTATTGACATTNTTTTTTTTTTTTTTTTTATGAAACTAAGACATCAGTCATAATGAAAAAAAATGTAGCCATATGTATCCTGTGATGGACGATCAACAGGTGCAATTTAGCTGAGATTAACATGTAAAATGATGCCACATTTATGACATCATTTTAAATGAACAAATAAGGCTTGAAACATGCAACTACACCAACTACCAACACAATGACTTTGCATTAGAAAGCTGATTTCAAGGTAATGAATCAAGGTAAAAAATTCAGCTTTGTATTAGTAAAACAAAAAGTCAAAGCAGAGACAGATGGGCCTTGGTGGAGGTATGAGCTCTCTGAGTGAATCTGTTTGGTCATGTGACCACTTAAGCCATTCTTACCAGAGCTTCACGCCATTACAGATCTGGTGATGTAGATCCCTAGAGTGAGTTGGATCTGTAAGTGTGTGTGTGTTTTTCACTTAAGCCCCTCCCTTTCCCAAGAGAAATCATCTGCTCTTCTCTCCCAGCACACATACACACCCACATAAAGAAAATGCACACAATACACACAATACTGTGTTTCTCTTTGTGTCCATGTCTCTCAGAAACGCCCACCTCAGATTTATGAAATGTGTCGTATCTACACACTAAAGACACATTTCATAAATCTGAGGTGGGTGTTTTCCGTCAGTCTTGATTTCATATCCCGTCGTTTGGTTTTATTAGCTGGTTGTAAAAAAACAAGCTAATAAAGTCAGTCACTGTTCCTGTGAGTGGATCAGCAGCCTTTCTGCCTCCACAGTGGAAAATCCCAGTTTAGTGTGGGAATGAACAGCTCAGCATGTTGTTCAGAGGTGACGCACCACATTCACCACTGAAAAACTCCATCTGATTTCTACCATTTGTAACAAAATCAAACGGTGGAGCCAAAAGAGCAAAAACATGACTCACGGTCACATGGTGTGGTGTGTCTGTGCAATTCAGAATCATAAAGCAGCTTGCAGGGACAGTGATCTGTTTTTTTTGTTTGTTTTGTTTTGTTTTTTTGTGAGTTTGGTTATAAAATTGCATGAAATTATGATTTTCTGGTCAGGAAATACTTTCTTTTTTGTAGTTTTGTTTAAATGTGGCAAAATCAACCCTGAGGATGAAGCAAACCATTACTCCATCTGACAGTTTCAGCAGCAGGTTACAGAAAGTGCTGTTGTCTGCTTAGATTTAGGAAATAAAAATGCTTTTCAAAGCTCGTTGAGTCACCTGACTCAAAGAAGAAAATCAGAAAGGCGCTCATATCTCTGCCAACATGCTGGCCTAAAGTGAAACAAACAATTCTATTAAACATAATATTTTTCTGGATTGATTTTGTAATTATAAAGGCCAAAAAAGTTTCCATGCTGCAGAATCAGCATCATTTCAGCATCATTCGTGGCATGTTTATGCGCTATTTGTTCCTGTGCATTAATTTCACTCATGCACAGATATTTTAGTTTGCCAGATCCAGATCCAGACCAAACTTTCTGACAGTCTGTTGTGGGATAAATATGCCTGATTGTTTTTCACTGAGACTGGTCTGTTACTTTAAAAAAATTGTAAAAATATCAAAAAGTGCCCGATCTCACAATGTCGGATCTGCTCCTTGATCTGGATCTGCAGCACAATTTAATGGGTTCTTCCCCGGGGCCGTAGCCCACCCTTCCTCCAAGTTTCATCAAAATGAGATCATAACTTTAAGAAAATAATCCTGCTTTAAAAAAAAAAAAAAAAGTCAGTCAGCTAAAATGCAGGTGAATAATAAGCTAATGATGGAGAAGGCGAACAGATTGGAGCAACAGCAGATTTGATTTAGTTATGACGTAGCAATACACAAATACACACAGAAAATTTACTAGTTATGCAAAGAAACGAGCGCGGTAAGTGTGATTGATTGTAATATGAAATTGGACATACCGGTATTTTCAGGCTTATTTTTGCTTCAGCTCTAATAGTTAATGCAGCTCACATTCCTCTTGTGTTCTGAGAGGAAACATGATACATGTATAATAATCTGTTTCTTTATGGGTCATTTTTCAGTCGTGTGTAACGTCCACGCTGTGTGTATAATGTCTTTTGTTACATGTGCGTCAATGATTTTTAACCTCTGGAACCCAGTTTTTTATCTCTCTCTCTCTCTCTCTCTATATATATATATATATTTCCTTTAAGTAACTTTTAAAAATCATTTCCACACTTGATGAGTTTCACAAACAGATATTGGGTTTCTCCCTTTGACAGGATTTCTTTTGTTACAGTGAAATGTTAAACCTAAGACAGCATTTCTCTTTAGAAGGACTTTATTATTGTCCTCGAGAGGAAATTTATTTTGCAGCATAAACAAGACAACACACAGAGAGGAGAAAAACAACAATAATATCACACCAAACGCCCTACAATAATTGTTAATAATAATAATAATCGGTAATAATAATAATAATAATCAGGTCAGAGAGGACTAGCAGGGTTTTCCTAGTTGCTCTAGTCACATGGAGTTGAGAGAGGTTAGTAAGATCAGTGCCAACCAACTTACTTACATAGTTGGAAGGTTTGAATGACCCTCACAGCATATTTCACAATCCAAATGACTAGAGAGACTCACAGTAGTTATTCTTGTCATACTACGTAAATTTCACCTTTTGATGTGTTTTATTGGTGAATTTGTAAACCTCTTTGTACACTTTTGTATTTGTAAGACTCCTGGTGTTTGGAACTCTTACCTGTATTATATTCGTGTTGGTCGCTTAAAATGCGGAGCTTTAAAGCAGCAACAATTCAGCTGTACAAAGCTTGGCTCTTAAAGGACCACATTGGAGGTTTTGCATGTTTGAGTCCAATAAATACTACCCACATACATGTAACTGCCAACCATTTTCCAAAACATAAAACTGTATTTTTAGTTTTTGTGTTATTTTATCAAATCCTCTAATCTTTCAAAATCAAATCCTGCATGATTCGTTAAAACATAAAACTAGAGAAGCTGAATCTAGAAAAAAAGGACAACAAAAATGTACACCATTCAGACTGTTTTGAGTAGAAAGCATTAGAAGAGGTTTGTCTGACTTATTCTGGATGATTCCACAGGAAGCAGCACCTCTGATAGGATCAGCATGTTAAAGGCTGATTACTTGTAGATTCTGCTCATCCATAAAAAGCCCTGTGCAATAGATTTTGGACTTGTTTGATGTTTATCCAACACGACCTGTTTAACACATTTTGTCTGTTTGTGTGTGTGTGTGTGTGTGTGTGTGTGTGTGTGTTTTGCAGCCCACCAGAATCGTGTGTCGGATATGGTGTTTTCCTTGGAGAGTGAGTGGGTGGTGAGTACCGGCCATGACAAGAGTGTGAGCTGGATGTGCACCCAGAGCGGCAGCATGCTGGGAAGACACTACTTCACTACCTGGGCCTCATGTCTACAGTATCCTTCCCTCACTCACTGTGTGTGTGTGTATGTTTCACTCAGGCAAGCAATTAAAGGATCATACTAGTGATCGTGCATGTTTGAGCCTAATTTATACAATCCATATACACAAGTCGTCCTCAAAATCCGGACTCTGGTCTGGATCTGGATCTGTGGGACATCGCTGAGATGCAACGGGTCAAAATTCTCCGCTTTCTCTGCTGTAAAGTGAAACAGAATGTCTAACTGAGAGTTGACAGTGCAGCTAGTTTAGGGTTAGGGTTAGGTTACCATTCCCTCCCTGACACCTTAAATTGTCGGTTAAAACATTAGGATCCCAATCCGACCCTGGCTTGACTGATGTTAATAAACGGACCTTTGTCTTATTGAAAATTTTCTTTGTAGACCTTTAAGATTTATATTTGAGTATACGCCTGATATACACATTATGTTACTGACAACCACTTCCCAAAATATACCACTTTAGCGGTAATTTTTAGAATGTTTTTCCTACCGTCCAGTGTTGTTGGTTTCAGTTCATTCCAGAACGCTGTAAAAATCAGCTTGTAGAGACTTGAAATGCCTTTGAGGTATGCAATCCATCACAGCAAACAACATCTTTTTTTTTTTTTTTTTTTTTTGTCAAAGTAGCTTTATTTAACCAATTCAGCAACAGAGCTGCATGGAAGAGACAATGTATGTCTGCACCAGGAAATATATTCCGAGGAGAAGATGGCTTTTACAGAGAAATTAAAAACAAGCGTCACTTCTACAATTGTGTGAAATGTTGAATTTTAAGGTGAGGGTATTACCTGAACATTTGATTTTGAAAAATTAGGGATTATAAAACTAGAAGAGCAAAACTAAGATACGGTTTTATGCTTTGGAAATTCGTTGTCAGTCATGTAACATATACTGTACATATTGGCTCAAACATGCACAATCGCCGGTATGGTCCTTTAACTTGTGCAGCCTGTTGAAGCCTTGACTCCGCACTCAGATATGATCATGAGACACAGCACGCCTTCATAGGCGATTACTCAGGACAGATCACGCTGCTGAAGCTGGAGAGGCAGACCTACTCCACCATCACCACACTGAAGGGTCACGAAGGTAAAGATGCACACACACACACACACACACACACACATCTGCACAGAACTGCTTTTCTCTCACGAGCGAATTGTGCAAATATCGACAAATAATTAGGGTCCTGCACAGTTCTGCGTACATCGCACATTTGCTACACAGCCAAATATTGGTGGATTAAATTATACATGATCTATATTCTATGACATGGCTTCATTATGGAAGAAAACAAGCGGTCAACTACCATTACCGCCTTTCCTCAGTTTATGAAAAGCTCTGAGTTTAAAGGAGCATACTGGTGATTATGCATGCTTGTTTGTTTGTTTTTTTTGTTCTAATAAATACAACCCGCATACATGTTACATTACTGCAACCATTTTCCAACACATCCTACTGGAGTGGTACATTTTAATATAGTTTTTCCTACCTTTGTTTCCATTCATTCCAGCACGCTGTTAAAATCAACTTGGAGAGACTTGAAACATGCTTGAGATACATAATCCATCACATAATCCAAACCTCATTCTCATTTTTTTGTCAGAGTTATTTAATTTAAACAGTCCAAGATGCAGCTACACGGAAAAAATGTTTCTCCATCAGGGAATGTAGTCCTAGGAGAAGACAACAGACGTACATGTTCGTGGCAAAACTTTGAATTTTAAGGTTCATTTAGAAAGAGTAGGCGATTTGGTAAAATAACAAGAAAACTAAAATACAGCTTTATGTTTTGGAAAAGGTAATGTGTATGCAGGTAGTATTTATTGATTTTAAACCTGCAAAATCACCAGTATGGTCCTTTTAAATATGGCAGAATAGTGTGAATATGCCAAAAGATGTGTCAGTTAATAGACAAAATAAAGGAACAGCTCACACTGGTTATCTTAAAAAAGAACATCAGCTTCGCATGCTTTGACATTTATTTTCCAAGTGACTAAAGCTCGTTTGGCAGGACGTGAAATTGCTCCTCTAAAAGAAATTCCAGCTGTTGGTTTTGGATGACGACGATGGAAAAACGCTGCCTCACGTGCGGTTCTAATAGTTTTCCATAAGTGCTGGATTGAGGTTGAGTTCTGCTTGTTGGTTACATTGTTTTCATGCTCATCAAACCACTGGAGCCCTTTAGACTGGTGCATTATCATCAGTTATTGTCCTCTTCTTTTTATAAAAATCAGCTTCAGTGGTAGACAAAGCGCATCCACACAACAGATAATGATTTTTCATTGGCACTTCACAGTTTGATGAACACAAAGAGAGCACAATCGAGTCAAGAAGTGGGCGGGGCCACATGCTGCACATGTAGTGTTGCAGTGTTGTTGCAAAGTCCCATTTGAAAGTTTTCTGTTGTTGAGAACCTCATTGTTCTCAAACATGAAACAGTCCTTTGGATAATTTCATTATGCTACAGCAGCCATGAGTCTTAGTGGTTGTTACTATTGCTGCGTTCAACTCGCACCCGGAACTTGGAATTTCTGATGTCTGTCAAAGAATAGAAGAAGAATAGAATAGCTTTATTGTCATTATACGTAACATATAATGAAATTACAGGTGCTTCTCCCTTAGTGCATAAGTATAAAGTATAAAAAAGAGTAAAAACAACTTTGTACACATCTATTTAAATTATATTTACACAGCTGAAAAGATAAATATACTTATCAAAGTGTATATCAAAGTATATCAAAAGTGTATATCAAGTATATCAAAAAAAGTGTATCAAGTATATTTATATATATAGATATAGATGTGTGTATTTTGATATTTACAACAGTAGCAGGGATGGGAAAGAAAAACGCCCCCCTCAACTCGGAATTCCTAATTGGAAAGTTGGGCAAGGTTCCTCAACCCTGAGTTCAGAATTTACATCCTTTCAATATGGCTGCTCGCACCATAAACAGTAACTTCTCTATTCATAAATGGACATTTAGAGACATTTTCTTTAATCAGCATACAGACAGTATCAGATTTAACCAATTAAATCAGATTTAATCAACCAACCGACCCACCTACCTACCTACCAACCTACATTTTGCCCATTTTTCTTTTATTTACCAATGGTACCAAATAATTATGGAGGACGCTATATACCCACATGACAAAACACTGTTGATATTATGATTATGACATTCAAGCTTCCACACACAACGATCTCGCTGTGTGTTATTCGCTGGGTTTTTTTCCTTCACCCTTGCAGGGGTTCAGTGTTCTTAAACTCTGCTGGGGAAAAAAAGCACTCCACACCGTAACTCTGTCACCAGGACACTTCACTGTGGGAAAGGAGCACTTTACTGCAGGCTGTTGGATTCTTTTGGCTGCTATCAGACATGAGCTCATCGGCTCGTTGAGAACAGGATGCAGAGTGATTCATCTGACCATATGACTGCTTCCACTTCTCAAAAGCTCCTTTTACCACAGACTTATTGGTTTCGGGTTTCTCAGGGACACGAGGAAAAACATCTGCAAAATCATGATCTTAAAGGACGGTACGGTGATTTAGCATGTTTAAGCCCAATAAGTACTATCCGCATACTTGTTACAACCAATTTCCAAAACATAAAACCTTACTTTATTTTCCCATTATTTTGCCAAATTCTCTGCTCTTTCAAAATCAAATGTTCAGGTAATACACCCACCTTGTTGTGGGTGTGGGTGGGTGTAATAATAATAATAATAAAAAAAGAAAATCTAAAATAAATAATGAAAAAAATTGTCAATTTTCTACTCGATTCTATGAGATTCTAGAAAATGAAAAAAGTCTCCAAAAATCAGCAAAAAGCTGTCAGTAGCTCTGCGCTGAAATGTTTTGTCAACACTTTGTTGGTGAAAGAATGTGAATATATAAAATATAAACTCCAACATATTTTTCACCAACTCTACGCTGAAATTTAAAAGCATAGTGGACAATAATAGTCAAAGCGTGGCGTCTTTCAGCCAGCTTTGATGTCAACTTTGGGTGTTGTGTGTCAGGTCAAAGTTGCCTGTAATTCTGCCAGCAGCCACTAGGTGGAGCCAAAGGGTTAGAAACCTTCCCTCCAGCCTCTCACAGCATATATGACATACAGTAAATAATAAGTATTTTTCCTTTTGACACCCCCACTCCCCCCACCCTGCTGTCTAATTCAGGTAGTATAGGGGCCCTGTGGTGGGACCCGGTTCAGAGGCTGCTGTTCTCGGGGGCCTTGGACCACAGCGTCATCATGTGGGACATTGGGGGCTGCAAAGGACGAACGTTGCTGCTGCAGGGACATCAGTGAGTCTTCTGGGCTGAGGGTGTGGGAGTTTACTTTAAGGGCCTGAATGAAAGAGCATGAGATTTTCTGATTTTTTTTTTTTTTTTTTTTTTTGAAGGAATAATAAATTATCAATCCCAAAATGCCACAGTAGGTTCTTTGTTCAACTGTTTTGACCAGCAGATTTTTCATGTCACTACCATCAGAGCAGTTCATTCTTTCTCTCTCTCTCTCTCTCTCTCTCTCTCTCTCTCTCTCTCTCTCTCTCTTGTCAGAAACAGGTCTCAGCGGTGTCAGTAACAGCTGTCTCCAGGGACCAACTTTGTTTTTATCTCCTCTCTTTTCTCTTCCTATTTCACCACCTGCCNCCACCCCACCCCACCCCAATAAACCCATGCACACTGATTCATGTCAGATGCAGGCTCCTTAGTTCCTGTTGCGCTCCAGTTATAGCAGGATTCACAGATTTCAGAGGCTCACAGATTTTCATAAAAAGGAGATCTGTATGCCTGTTGCAGTTTCTCTGACAGGCTTGAGCCCTTTTTTTTGACTGCTTCTTCTCATTTCCTTTAAATCCTCTTCCAGTCCTCTTGCCCTCGTGTCTTTGCATTCTCTCTTTCCTTCTCTTTGCTCACTGTCATTTAAAAATATATTTTTTGCAAGATTGATCAATTTCCACCATGTCTTTTAAAAACCTTTAATAACAACTTTAATGCGTTCATCTGTTTTTGTGTCTACTTTTAAAAAAACACAGTAAATGTTAGAATTTGATTTTTGGCCTTTTAGCATGTCTACTTATGTGTAGATTGTTACTGTATTGTTTTACATCTTATCTTTATGTCATATGATCCTTCATTTATTAAATTAGTATTCTGTTTTGCTTTGAAATTATTAAATTGCTTCTTTTTTTGTTTTGTTTTTTTCTTGTATCCATTGACTCCCTCAGCGAGCGCGTTCAGGCCCTCCGATACCTCCAGTTGACCAGGCAGCTGGTGTCCTGCTCAGCCGACGGAGGCATGGCCGTGTGGAACATGGACACGACCAGAGAAGAGGTTTGTAGAGCTGCCATATAAAACAAATTTAAGTCATTAGTCATTAAGTAATCATTAAAGGACCATACTGGTGTTTGAGCTCAATGTATTCAATTTTCATACACATAATGTTACTGACAATCATTTCCCAAAGCATACTACTGGAACGGTGAGTTAAAAAAAATTTTCTGCCTTATAGACCGCCATTGGTTTCAGTTCATTCCAGTACGCTATTAAAATCAACTTGTTGATACTTGAAACGTTCTTGGGATAGGTAATCCATCATCGTGGACAAGACGTGTATTCAGGATTTTTAGAAGTTATGTAATTTTAGATGTTTTGGAGATAAAGTCAGAGAGGCCAGACTGAGATGGTTTGGACATGTACAGAGGAGGGATAGTGAACATATCGGTAGAAGGATGCTGAGGTTGGAACTGCCAGGCAGGAGGCCTAGAGGAAGACCAAAGAGGAGATTTATGGATGTAGTGAAAGAGGACATGAAGTTAGTTGGTGTGAGAGAAGAGGAGGCAGAGGATAGGGTTAGATGGAGGCAGATGATTCGCTGTGGTGACCCCTGAAGGGAAAGCCGAAAGGAAAAGAAGAAGAAGAAGAAGAAGTGCAATAAAAAGCGAGGAGTGAATATATGTCTCCACCAGGGAATATAGTTCCAAAAGAAGACCTGTGTTTATGGAAAAATTTAAACGACCATGACTTCATAAGGCTGCGTAACTATTAGCAGGAGAAACATGGATTTTTAAGGTGGGTGTATCACTTGAATATTTGATTTTGAAAGATTAAGAGATTTTGCAAAATATCAGGAAAGCTGAAATACGGTTTTATCCTTTGGGAAATGATTGTCAGTAACGTAACATGTATGAAAATTGAATATATTAGGCTCAAACATGCACGATCGTATGGTCCTTTAAAGTCTTCTTCAGTCTTCTTTTCTTCTCTGGTCATGGAAGAAAATTGGAACAAAAAAAGAGCTGGATATATTATTTTAATCAGATTTTGACTATGAAACTAAATGGAAGCTAAATGGAAAAAAGTTGACTTGTCGAATTGAGCTCTTGCTGATTTTGCGAATGAAGGTTTTTTGTTCTGCTCTATATATTTATTAATTGTGTATAATGCTGTGACATCAATTTAGGTGATTTTTGAAGTGCAGAATTTTGTATTAACTTTTATATACATGCCTTTTCTCCACTCTGAACACATCCCTTTTAATGGAAGTGTGGGACATGTAAAGGGAAGTGACTGTTTTAAAGGACCATACCAGTGGTTTTGCATGTTTAATCCCAATGAATGCTACCCGCATACACGTTATGTTACTGACAACCGTTTCCAAATAGAAAACTGTATTTTCACTCTCCTGTTATTTTGCACCATCAAAATCAAATGTTAAGGTGATAAACCTTAAGATCTAACGTTTCACCAGCTTACACTTGTGTCTGATTATAGAAGGGATGGTCATTTTAAATTTTTGACACAAAATTTCAAAGACGTGATTGATGTGATGGATTACATATTTCAACTGCATTTCAAGAATCTACAAGTTGATTTTAACAGCGTACTGGAATGAACTGAGACCAATGGAAGCCTGGAAGGTAGGGGGGAAAAAAAAGTCTAAACGTTACATGTCCAGCAGTATATTTCCATAATTGGTTGTCAGTAATGTAACATGTATGTGGGTTGCATATTGGACTAAAACGTGCAAAATCGCCGCTATTGTCCTTTAATATAATTACATTGTTGTTGCATGCGTAATGGAGGCCTTGAACTCTGTGTCTCTGTAGGCGCCTCAGTGGTTAGACAGCGACTCGTGTCAGAAGTGCGAGCAGCCCTTCTTCTGGAACATCAAGCAGATGTGGGACACTAAGACCCTAGGGCTCAGACAGGTAGGAGGCTCTGACCCAACGCAGGTGTTTTCCTAACTCAATCTGAGCACGGAGCTCCATTCAGCTGACAGACATTCATCATTTTAAACAGTCAGTTATGATTAACTGACTGAAAGTTTGCAACAGAACAGAAGCTACAGTTATAACTTGTCAGTTGTAGGTTAATAAGTAGCCACATGTAGCTTCTAATACAATCCAAATCATGTCATATAAAGAAACAGTAGAGAATAATAAATTTTTACTATATAACAAATCATGACAATTCTGGCCTGGCCCCAAGACAGTTAGCTAGGTTAGCTTTATGAATTTACTCAANACAAATCATGACAATTCTGGCCTGGCCCCAAGACAGTTAGCTAGGTTAGCTTTATGAATTTACTCAAAATAGAACAGGAAAACGTGAGTTAGCATTAGCAACAGCAGCAGGTAGTTAAGACAGTTAGCTAGGTTAGCTTTATGAATTTACTCAAAATAGAACAGGAAAATGTGAGTTAGCATTAGCAACAGCAGCAGGTAGTTAAGACAGTTAGCTAGGTTAGCTTCATGAATTTAGTCAGAATAGAACAGGAAAACTTGAGTTAGCATTAGCAGCAGCAGCAGCTAGTTAAGACAGTTAACTAGATTAGCTTCATGAATTTACTCAGAATAGAACAGGAAAACTTGAGTTAGCATTAGCTACAGCCTACATTTTTATGTAGACAAAGCCTGCAACACATCATGTAGCTGTTGGTTTTGGTAGACTGAAAAGAAAACAGCGTTTGAATGTGTGGCCAGGGTTGTGCCTCTTCTAAACCTCCAGCTGTTGATTCTGCCATGACTGTTCTGCTCCAGGTGAAACCATGGAAACAGAGGGTGGGGGCATGGCTACTTCAGAGCTGAAGCAGACAGTGTAGGTGTCTGACAATGAGAGAAAAACTGAACATGACTGAATTCAAATGGTGAAATAAAAAGTAACGCAAAGAGTGCGACCAAATGTAACAGAGTAAATGTATATATTTTTCCTCATAAATATACTCAAGTATGAGTTAAAAGTATCCTGCAGTAAAACTACTGAGTAAAGTACAATTTTGTGAAAAAAAAAAAAGTTACTGAAGTAAATGTAATGGAGAAAATGGAACACGTTACTACACACCTCTGGTGCCTGGGCTTTATACCCCAATCCTGTTTGGTATCATTCGCTATTTCTGCTGCTACAGGAGTAACATCTAGCTATCATGCTAGCGCTAGCATTAGAAAAAGATTAACACCTTTGTGGGTAAAATTCCCAAATTTTCCCATGGATATCCACAGTTGTAACATATGCCAGCAGAGTGAATGTACTATCTTCTTGCCTTTTCTTTGCATTTTTTCATTGCAAAATAAAGTTTTGCTACTACCAGCTCCTCTCTCCACCAGCCAGTATGAAGTGATGTACAAAAACCTGAATTCCTAAGGATTTTATACACGCGGTGTGTTCACCCGCCTATACTTTCATCTTATTTTGATTTGTTTTTTTTTTTTTATAAATTGTGCCTAAACTCCTATTCTACCCCTATTCTAGAACACCTGTACAGCCAACATTTCAAACTCATGCAGGATAAGTGTGGCAGCCATCTTTATGACATATGCATATAGTTAACATGAAGCACTATAATCTGTACTAGTAACTGAGCATTCTGTAAGATTAAAAAGCATCACCTACAGGAATTTGAACCATCAATCATTACATAATGTTCATATTGATCACTTCACAGTACAGACTCCAGGCACAAGTATCACCATCATTACCCTGGGGACCAAACTCTGAATCGCAAATCAATTTTGACTGAGAACATAAAACACCCAGCAAGTCAGTAACAAATTGGTGATTCATTCTTTGTTTTTATGGTTATTATGATCATAATTAATTATAAATACTGTTTCAGAGAGCATCTCCTGAAAATAAGTCAGACTCCTCAACTGCTATCATGGCAGCTACATGTAGCATATACATGGAACTGGATCTTAAAAAAAAAAAAAAAAAAAAAAANTTTTTTTTTTTTTTTTTTTGTACTGTATTGGCCCAAAATCGACAATGTGAAGCAACCCACCACAAAAACTCATAGTACTACCACAGCCTGTTATGAAACAACAACAGCGTGTCAGTAATGGAACACAGGTGTGTTTATTAACGTAAGGGAAGCTTTATGAATGAGCTTCAGCTATCACAGTGTTTGTATAGCATGATGCTGTGTTACCATGATTTTTTTTTTTTTATAAATTACTCCCATTGTGTCAAAAATACACCTTTATTTATTGAAAATGTTGATTGATCCTAATAAAGAGGCCATACGCAGAAGCCATGGGTAAATGCATCGTCGACATTTGGAATGAATCCTTGTGTTTGCTGACAGACGTCTCTATGTTGCTCCAGATGACTGTCAGGAGACGTTAGAAATCTGACATCTGTTTGAACTTTTCGCGTATTTGCTGCTTTACTGTTTATGCTTCCAGTCAATGCTCAATGCCGTCGACTAGTCACGCTACAATTGTTTGTGACATATTATTTTATTATGACATTAACCTTGTTCCACAAAATCAAGAGCCACCATCCAGCCCTCCACAGATCCAGCACCCGCGCCACTGAAACACAGAGGACACGTGAATTTTCTCCGGGTAAAGTCTCCTAAAACCCTAAAAGCAGGACCAGAGTGCGTCTGCGCCGATGCAGTCACGTTGCTTTTGTTTTGCTAGCCGTCATTTCCTAGACATTCCTCTGACTTTGTCGCTCCGGCTTTATCCCTCTGATCTGCGTCACTGTCTGCCAGTTGTCTTTTACAGAGAAACACATGCATGCACCAACACACACACAGCTTCCACTGACACACAAACCCTCTTTATGTTACAGTCTGCAGTCTTCTTTCCCTTCCCTCATCATATGATTCTATTTACATTTTTTTCTGTTGGGATTTTTGTATCCACTGTTGTCAAAACAATCTCTTGGCTACCATGTTTTAAGCCAGTGTAAATGTCATCTGATGCAATTTTCCACGTATTTATTCCTGTGAATGCCTGTATTCTTTGCATTATTTGCCATCCTAAGACTCAAACCTCAGACCTTGAAAGTGTTGGCTCGATGTAATGCAATTTCCCTCAGCGGCCAAAGTGAGGAGATGCACAGTAAAAAAAAAATAATAATAATTGTGTAGTTTTAGTTCATTAAGATGAAAGAAACTACTAATTTACATCTTTTTGGTAGTCTTAGTCTTTCTGTTAAAGGATCATACTGGCGATTATGCAAGTTTGAGCCCAATATATACAATCCTCATACATGTTAAATTACTGACAACCATTTGCCAAAATATATCACTTTAACGGTAATTCTTTTAATTTTTACACATTAATCAAAGGTGTGCTTTATCTTACTTCTTATGGTTTCTCAACAAATTTGAAACTCCATCAGCTATAAAGTACAAAATTCATCTTTGCCTGCTTTGGTGACATCATCAACCCGCCATTCGTCCTTCAAAATAATGATCGTGTAAGAACATGGGAAACATTTCAACAGTCTCTAAAGCGGGTCGCTAATGAATTCCAGCTTGTGTTGAAATGAAATGGATCTGAAATTGTCTTTTCATTCTCAGTTCTCTTTGAAGAAGCAATTAACCTGACTGAAAAACCTTTTGTGTCTTTGTATCACCATATGATAAATTACTTAGAAAACCTCTGAAATGCTCCTGAGCACCTTTTGACATAATAAAAGTGAAACTGCAAATGCAAACGTTTAGGAAGGTCGAATTCTGCGGTTTAATGATTGGAAAATTGTAAAGCTGTCACAGTTCTGCATGTCTGGTCAGCCACTCACCTGCCATTTCTGCATGCCTGGTCCTCAGCTACTCACCTGCCATTTCTGCCTGGTCTTCTGTTCCTCACCTCTGTTCATCAGCCTGATTCATTTCAGGTTTGGACGCTGTCACCAATTAGCACCAATCAAGCATGGATTTAAACCCCAGTCTCACACTCACCCTTTGCCAGATTGCTCTTAGCTATTCTCGATGCAAGACTCTCCAGCATTCATTTATGGACTGACCTTCTGTTACTGACTCGGCCTGTTTTGGACTATTCTGCTCGTCGCCCCCCTGGTCACCACCTCTGCCTTCTGTCCCCGACTCCGATTCCAGTCTCTGCGTTTGGACTCTTTGTTTGACTGTGTCTGTGTAGGCACTTTGTCCTGCCAGTTTTTCTGCCTGCCTCTGTGTTGGACTGAGAGCTCTATTAAAGAACTTTACTTGTCGGAGTTGTACTGTGTGCTGCATTTGGGTCCAAACCCCACCCGTCACAGTACAATCTGGCCAGAAATGGATCCAGCGCACACACCTTCATCTGAGGATCGCCTAGAACGGATCGAGAGGGTTCTGCAGCAGCACGAGGAGCGGATGGATGCTGCCGGTACCACGTCCAGCAGAGTATGGGCGGTGCATGAGCAAGCTATCACCGCTCTAGCCACCCAGGTCCAGCAGCTCACTCCTACACCGTNGGTGCATGAGCAAGCTATCACCGCTCTAGCCACCCAGGTCCAGCAGCTCACTCCTACACCGTCCCCAACTCCAGCTCCGGCCCAGGCTGCAGCTCTGTTTCCTATCGCCACTCTTCCAGAACTCCCAGGGATGGCGTCTGAGCCCCGGGTAGGGACCCCCGAATGCTATGCTGGCGAACCTGAGGGGTGTAACCCTTTCCTGACAAACTGCT
>VXCM01007199.1:0-25570 GCA_014773175.1 Lucifuga dentata
AAATCAAATAAATCTTTAAATCAAATCAAAGAAATCTTTAAATCAGATCACCTTTTTCCACAGGAAAATATTTCAGCCACATCAGATTTGATTTTTATTGACAGCTGATATTTAATGATCAGCTGAACAAACCAAAGCTGATGTTTTCATCTGATTCATCTCTGATCCAGACAGAAAGTCATGTCTTTTTGTTTTTTTTGGTTTTTTTTTTGTCATTTTTCATCATTCAGCGTGGAGTAAAAACAAAGATGGAGGACAGCTACGACAGCGTCAGCAGAGAGACGAGGACGAAGCAAAGGTGTCAGAAGCGTGTAGAGAAGCTTGACCAACATATGAAGCAGACATGAAGCAACAAGCAGCCGTGTGTCGTTGTGTTTTGTGTGTGTAGATGATTTTTGTTCACAGATCAGATCTGACTAAAAGACGAAGTGCTCAGCCTGGAACGTGAACGGAGTTCTTCTAGTTTTTTACTCCATGATATTTATACATGACTGTACTTACTTCATTAGTTATGAGATTTTACATGTAACATAGATAACTTTCCTTTGCTGCCTTTTTCTTTCCTTCTTTAACTCGTCTGAAGCATTAGAACCTTCAGTCATAAATAAAGTTTACATTCAGCTTTTAGGATAAAGTCACATCCACACGTTGTTCACTGACTTTCCTTCATTTTCCAGAATATTCTACAATCAACTAGAAAATTCACAACTTTGGAAATTTATTTTAGACTTTTTTTTTTTTTTTTTTTTTTTTTTTTTGCTCAATTCTTTCAGATGGGATTTTTTTTTAAGAATAAAACATTTTTTTAGAAAAATATTTGAAGCTCCAGAGGATTCACTTTTATAGATTTATGTCATGATGCACTAAGTTAACACTTATTACTGTACATNTTTTTTTTTTTTTTTTTTTTTTTGCTCAATTCTTTCAGATGGGATTTTTTTTCAAGAATAAAACATTTTTTTAGAAAAATATTTGAGGCTCCAGAGGATTCACTTTTATAGATTTATGTCATGATGCACTAAGTTAACACTTATTACTGTACATGTATAATCAACACATGTTAATTAACACTTACAGCATTAATTAACACTGTAATACTTACAGTGTTAATCAACACTTACAGTATGTAGTCTTGATTAACACTTACTGTACATGCTGTAAGTATTAATTTACCTTTGAGTAAATTACCTGTGAAACTTATTTAAAGCTCGTCGTGTGTTTTCTGATCCTTTTGTCTCTTTTTGTTGTTTCTGTGTTTTGAACACAGCAGATTCGTGTTTGATGCCTCTGGGCTCGTCTTCCACACGGACGCCGTTGCTGATTGTGTTTGGGGTAAAAATAATAGACGTGGCGTCTCTCTCCTCGTCCGTTCCCTGAGGGTCGCCGCACCGACACGGCGAGAGACGGACGAGTGCAGATGCGTTTAGATTCAGAGGGAGAAGCTTCCACACTGACCTTTGACCTTCTACATGTTCATCCATTTAACAACTCGTTCCCTGAAAAACATTGTCCTCCTGCAGAAAGACGATCTGTGTCCAACGTGAGGACAGAAGCTAATAATCCTACAAAATAACGACGCGATGCTGCATGAAACCAAAAGTCTTTCATTCAGCCAAACAGATGAATAAAGTGTTAATAAAAATACACACACACACACACACACACACACACATTTGTTGTGTTTGAAGCAAAACAAAATCAACGTTTGGAACAATCAGCTTCTGCAGGACATCTGAATGTTCTCTTTTCTTTGACTTACATTCTACTGTAAGAAAAAGAAAAGAGAACATTAAAGTTCCTTGTTTATTAATTATTACAGCATTTATAGTATTCATTTAATTTTATTAACGAGCTTGATTAATACCTTTCATTGTTTGTTCTTTTCTTAAGATTTACAAAATCAAAAACACATGCATATATCCATGTGTACATTACATGGTATTTATAGAAAATTTAAATTGTGTATGTGTGTGTGTGTGTGTTTAGATATCTGTGTGTAATAGAAGATGGTTAATGTGGTTTGAAGGAAACAGAAAGTAACAGAATATGGGAATAAAAAAGAAGAGGAAGAAGAAAAAAGGAAAAACTAAATAAATATTTAAGTACTTAAAGAAGAAAGTTTTTAAAAAGGATCAAACTTAATATCAAATGTTAATGTATATTTTGCCAGTAACACATGTATGATGCTGCAGAGTTGAAATAGACATGTAAGATCATTTTACCACTGACTTGGTTTCAAGCTGAAAAAAAAAACCTCAAAAGAACCAAAATACATCAGCAAAAAGTCATGTGACAACATCCTCTCTGCTCATTGGTCAGAAACATCTGAGGAGTTTCCTTTCCTGTATTTTCTACATAGAATAACAACATCATGCTTTCCTATTTATCTCCATCCTTTGATCCATAAAGAAGAAAACTATGACAGCAGAAGCTGAATCTGACTTCAAGACAACATGTGGAAANTGATCCATAAAGAAGAAAACTATGACAGCAGAAGCTGAATCTGACTTCAAGACAACATGTGGAAAATCACATGATGCTTCGCATGATGTGAAGAGAGGACTGGTTCATGAATCATTGATTCAAAAAGAATCGATTCTTAGTCCATGAATCTGTGATCCGGTTCACAGCCGTAACTGAACCACATACTTCCGGTTCATTCTGGTCCGTGATATGAATGAATGAGATTCAATATAGTTTTCTTTCACAGCATCCCGTCTTTGAGATTAATCAACATATTTTAACTCCAACCATAAAACTAATTGATGAACTGATGAATTGATGAAACTAATGTTTGGCTCAGACAGTCTAGTTTGTGTGGCACAAACACTGCTTAAGTGGTGTTTAATGTAGTGTAGGAGAGCGTCCACCAGGGGGAGGCTCTCACTCACAGACAGGCTCATTCAGAAGAGACACAAGGTGCGTTTCCATCCAACTATTTTTATGTGTATAATGAATATGCGCATTAGAAAGCCTAGATGGAAACACCGTTAAATCGCATTAACTCCAAAATTCGCGTTAAAAATTTATGGGCTTGGCAGAGGTGGATCAACTAATTATCCGCAGAAGACGAAATGTGAATAAAGTGGATGAAAACAGGTTATTTGCATTTGCCTGGTGAGCACGCACACACACACACACACACACACACACACACACACACACACACACACACCAGAAGAGCAAGCTACTCATTAACAAGCACCTACAGACAGATGGATCCGTTATTTGTTATATCTGAAAAACGTGTTAGTTTTTCAAAAATAACTTGACACGCCACGTAAACATTTTACCCACACTGAAAGTTGCACCACCACACAGTACTCGGTACACTTGGCGAGCTTATATGTAGATCGCCATGACAACACACTCTCAGGCGTCTGTTTGTTGCATGTAATAAGGCATGGATAACTGCTTACAGGCTGTAATAAGTATTCTTCCACACCAAGGGCTTCATTTAAACTCTGCATGCTGTGTTTTGCTGTGGACATTTGTTTACGTAGAATGAAATCACCTCTGAGATAATTCACGTAATGTCTAGTTGATGGAAATGCATCAATTTGCATTTCCTTTAGTCGAATAATTAGAAATGCACATTAAATATGTGAGTATGTTGGATGGAAATGCAGCAAGTAACAGACACAAAGGGCAGAGCCGACCGAGAGCTGTGAGAGTCGTGTGAGCCGTGAGCCATGTGAGCCGTGAGAACAGTGTGAGCCGTGAGAGCCGTGAGAGCCGTGTGAGCCGTGAGAGCCGTGTGAGCCGTGAGAGCCATGAGAGCCTTGTGAGCCGTGTGAGCCATGTCAGCCATGTGAACCCTGTGAGCCACGAGAGCCGCTTGAACCAAAAGAGCCACAAGAACCAGAGAGCTGAGAGAAATCGCCGATTCACCACTGTTTGAGTGGGGGAAAACTAAAGACGGAGCTTGCTGGAAGGGATTAAGGTATGCTCACTGCTCACTTTATGATGAATTTCTGCTCAGTTTGTCTCTCAGCAGATTGAAAATAAAAGGAAGCGACTCCAAACCCATTATCATGATTACACGTGTGTTTGGAATTGTTACCAGCATAAATGTTTAGGCTAATAAACATGCCAACCGCTGAGCTAATAGCCTAGGTGTTGTTAGCTTAGCTGTTACCTGTTGTGCTGTGTGTGTGTGTGTGTGTGTGTGTGTGTCACATGGAAGTNCCCCCCCCCCCCATGATTTGGTACATGAACCAGTTGACGATCGGACTGATTCGATTCTTGTAAATGAATCGAACTTTCCATGTCTAATGATGTTAAGAAGACGTGCTGCCTTCACACAGAACAACATGCTGACAACATACAAGCACACACTAAGCTGAAGACATGTTCATCTGAACACGTGTTAGCTAATATTGATATATTTCCACCTTTAACAGCATCGTTTGATTTAAAGTGAACCACACACACACACGCATGAACACGAACACATGTTCAGTGATGAAGAAGAGGCATTTAGTGACAAAGATGAGACCTTCAGTGATGAAGAAGAGGCATTTAGTGATGAAGAGGCATTTAGCGATGAAGACGAGACCTTCAGTGATGAAGAAGAGGTATTTAGTGATGAAGACGAGAAGTTTAGTGATGAAGATGAGACATTTAGTGATGAAGAAGAGACATTCAGTGATGAATAAGAGACATTTAGTGATGAAGAAGAAACGTTTAGTGATGAAGAAGAGACATTCAGTGATGAAGAATAGATGTTTAGTGATGAAGAAGAGATGTTTAGTGATGAAGAAGAATTTAGTGATGAAGGAGAGATGTTTAGAGATGAAGAGACGTTTAGTGATGAAGAAGAGACGTTTAGTGATGAAGAAAAGACATTTAGTGATGAAGAAAACATTTAGTGATGAAGAAGAGACATTTAGTGATGAAGAAAACATTTAGTGATGAAGAAGAGACATTTAGTGATGAAGAAAACATTTAGTGATGAAGAAGAGACGTTTAGTGATGAAGAAGAGATGTTTAGTGATGAAGAAAACATTTAGTGATGAAGAAAATGTTTAGTCATGAAGAAGAGGCGTTTAGTGATGAAGAAAACGTTTAGTGATGAAGAAGAGATGTTTAGTGATGAAGAAAACATTTAGTGCTGAAGAAGAGACGTTTAGTGATGAAGAAGAAGCATTTAGTGATGAAGAAAACATTTAGTGATGAAGAAAACGTTTAGTGATGAAGAAGAGTTTAGTGATGAAGAAGAGACGTTTAGTGACGAAGAAAACATTTAGCGATGAAGAAGAGGCTTTGAAGAGGAAATAAAGCTCATCTTACTGGAGTGACTGAAACACGTTTGTGTGAAAAACATCAGAAATCAACAGAAAGAAAAGAAACATTTAAACATTTGTCATCAGAAAATCATTTCGCAGCATGTCTCTCTCTCTGTCTCTCTCTCTCTCTCTCTCTCTCTCTCTCTCTCTCTCTCTCTCTCTCGTTTAGATGGAGGTTTTCCTCTAAGGTTTGCTGCAGCACAATGAGCTCAGGCAACTTTTAAATGGATTTTGGCCCAATATTTAATATTTTCATATCAATAAAAATAACAAACTCAGTCAAAAGATCATTTTACAGGTCAAATACCCACAATGCATTGCACACCCGCCAGAAAAAACGTCTGCAGTCGAAGTGCATCAGTTTCCTGCATTGCCAAAATGGTTAAAAGTGCAGATGAATATAGAGTGTACTTATGATTTGCCGTGTTAGTATTTCATATGACATATTTGGGGCTTGATGAGCCTTGAACGCATCACGGGAGCTGCAGTTATTGATTATTAATGTTATGAAAATGTGTTTGGTGGAGTATCAGATACTCATTTATCTTAGAAAGCCTGGTATTTAGACATAAAGTCTGAAGACACATGAGAATGTTTGAGGAAAGAGTGCGAGCTTGGAAAGTGGGAGGGGCTTATGCTTCCATAGCTGCATCCAATCAAAATGATCACAGAGCAAAACAGGAACACACAACATAGAAACAGGACAAATAGACGAGTCCATGCCGTTCACAACTAGTTATCACTAAACATTGACCATGTGTGTGTGTGTGTTTGCGTGTGTAGTAATAATAATAATTATTATTATTTAATTTATTTCTAACTATTACTACTATTATTATTATTATTTTATTCTCATAAGACCCCACTTGGGGTAAGTGAGAAGGCCAACACACACAGAATTCATGTGACAGAGAAACACACACACACACACAAAACAACCAAGAACACACATCTTCACATAAAACATAAAACAGGCAGTAAGTAAATAAATATTACATGTCTAAATGTCACTATAATCTCTTTACAAAACTGTTCTGAATTACATTGAATTAAGGTATCTTTCGAGTTACGTAATTTATATATCTTATATACATTTGGTCTCAGACTAGTGTGTGTATATATATTGTCATGGCTGGGATTTCTTATGGCCTCATCTAAAGAGGGATGTTGCTGGCTTCATTAGGTCATGTCACCCTGCCAGCTGAAGCCAGCTCCCCTGTATCTGATACCAGCCATTGGCGGATCATTTGAACATGTAACTGTTGATTGTGTTGGCCCTCTGTGTTGGCTCAAAGACTGGCAGTGAATATTTATTCACGGTCATGTGTCAAGCAACACGCTACCCAGCTGCATATCCTCTCCGGTCAATTACAATGCGGTCTATATTGAAGGCCCTTACATATTTCATTTCAATATTTAGAATTCCAAAAGTTGTTCAGTCTGATCAGGGATCAAATTTTACTTCCCATTTGTTTTCTCAAGTGTTGAAACAACTAAAAATTACACATAAGTTGAGTGCACATCACGCATAGAGTCAGGGAGCACTTGAAAGGTTCCATCAGACATTGAAGTGACTTTTGAGGGCATATTGCATTGAAATGGCTAAAGATTGGGAGGAGGGTCTTCCATGGCTTATGCTGGCTGCTAGAGAGATCTCACAAGAGAGCACTGGTTTCAGCCCAAACGAGCTGGTGTTTGGCCACACCGTTCATGGCTCTCCTGCAGGATGATTTGATAACCACTGAGCAAAATAAAAGTGTTTTGGCTTATGTGAGTGATTTCAAACGTAGCCTGTATGAGGCTGGGGAACTAGCCAAAAAGAGGCTGGGTGTTTCTCAGGACAGGATGAAACATCTTTTTGATCATAGGACAGAACTACGTGAGTTTAGTGCAGGAGATCAGATTTTGGTGCTCTTGCCTATCATTAGCTCACCATTCCAGGATAAGTTCAGTGGCCCATATTCAGTGTTGGAGAAAGTTTCAGATCTCAACTATTTGGTGTCGACTCCTGATAGGAAAAAGTAAACTCAAATGTGTCATGTGAAGATAATATGGCTTCATGTAATGAAACCATATTATACCTCCTCTGTTGCAGGTGTCAAAGTTTCATTGGCTGATACACAAGGTGTTGCTGTTAAACCTGTGGGTCTGGTTGATAGTGTGGGAGTGTCTAGTGTGAAGCTGACAGTAGACTATGCTCAGAAGGGGGGGGACTCCTCCAGATGACTCCATCTTGCAAGGTCGGTTAAAAATCTCTGAATTCCTTGCCAATTTGGATGCTGGGTTGGCCTATTTGCCAAAGACCAAATGTGCTGATATTAAACACATTATCAAGCGATATGTTTCTCTGTTTCCAGATACACCTTCCTGCACAACCTGGATCAAATGTGATATAGATGTGGGGGAGGCCAAGCCAATAAAGCAGCGCTTTTATAGAGTCCCTCTGGGGAAGCAGAAGGTGCTGTACATATATACTTGACAATAAAATTGCAGAACATTCATTTTCTAGTTGGGCATCTCCTTCCTTGTTGGGTTGATAAATCAGACTCAACACCAAGATTTGTAAGACTTCCACAAAACCTGACTCTTATCCTCTCCCTAGGATAGAGGACTGCATTGACCAGGTAGGCTCAGCAAGGGTTGTCAGTAAATTTGACCTATTAAAGGGATACTGACAAATACCTTTAACTAACAGGGCAAGAGAAATTGCAGCGTTTGTAACTCCATCAGGGCTGTACTCTTATCAGGCTATGCCATTTGGCCTGAGGAATGCCCCGGCGACTTTTCAGTGCTTGATGAACCGGGTGGTCTCAGGACTGTCTGGGTGTACTCTATATCTGGCTGACATTGTAGTGTTTTACAACACTTGGGAAGAACATTTAGCCTATATTTGTGCCTTGTTTGATCACCTGACTGAAGCCTCGCTCACTGTCAACCTGGCCAAATGTGAGTTTGGCAAGGTGACAGTGACCTATCTTGGGAGGGTGGTAGGCCAGGGTGAAATTCGTCCTGTGCAGGCCAAAGTTAAGACTATTCTGGAGTATCCTTCTCCGACAACAATGAAGGAACTCGTGCATTTTTTGGGCATGGTGGGCTATTATAGAAGTTTTTGTAAAAACTTCTCCACAGTTGTAGCTCCCCTTACAGATCTGTTGAAGAGAAAGGTCAAGTTTGTGTGGTCTTCAGTATGTCAGCGAGCTTTTAAGAATGTTAAGGATCTACTTGTAGCTTCACCAGTGCTAGCTGCACCTCAGCTGGATCAGCCTTTTAAGCTCCAGGTTGATGCAAGTAATGTAGGGGCAGGAGCCAGGTTAATGCAGGAGGACAAGGAGTGGGTAGATCATTCTGTGGCCTACTTATCTAAGAAGTTCAACACTCACTAGTTAGGTGATTGAGAAGGAAGCTCTCGCCTTGATCTGGACACTAAAACATTTTGGGGTTTATACTGAGTCCAGTCCAGTCCCAGTGATAGTGTTTACAGGCCACAATCCCTTAACTTTTCTTCATTCATTACAGAATCCCAACCAGCGGCTTATGCGGCGGTGCCTCTTTCTTCAGGCTTATTCGCTGGACATCTGCCACCTCAAAGGGAAGGAAAACGTGGTGGCAGATGCCCTTTCCTGAGTTTGAATTCTTGTGCCATACTTTGTGACCTTTGTCCTCTCTCTGTCTCTCTCATTTACCTTAAATTGCTTCTAGGTCAACCAGTTGCTGGAAAAAGGAGTGGGAAGAGTTTCAGGTGTTAGACTAACTGGGCATTTTAATTGGTCACTGAAGGTGCCCTCTTAAGGAGGGCGATGTCACAGCCTGGCTTTTCTATGGTGTTTCTTTCTATAAATAAAATTATAAAAAATAATATAATAATTTATAAAATTAAATCTATGTGCTCTAGCTCTAGGTTCTTCCAGGAGTTGCAGCACTGTGGGCAGGTCTTTAAAACCCATGAGGCCTCTGAGTTTCCAGGCTCCACTGTCTCCACTTTCTCTCTCTGTCACTGCTCACTTGGGCCCAGCTCCTTGTGCAGCTCTGATCTTCCCTCCCTCCCTCCATTTCTTTCTTTTGTTCTCTTCCTGGCCAGGCACAGGTTTGGTTGATTGTTTAGTTTGACTTTGGTTTCTTTATCTTACTCTCACCCACTACAGACACTTCCATTCATACCACACTCTGCATTCATACTGATAACACTGATGGACCATGCACACTTAATTGTTTGGTTGTGGTTGAAATTAATTTGTTACTTTAAATAAATTTTGGTTAAAGAGCATTGGTGTGTTTAGTCCTCTTTTGTTGTGGTCTTGAGCCAGGGCATACATAAACGACTGGCATATTTAACACCATGAAATCTACCTGTAACTACTGGAACGCCACTGGCACCACACCTGAACATTGTTAAATAACACCACTCGTCATCATTTAAAGTGCAGAGATAGTTTTCCAGCTGAATTGTGTGTTTAAATATCCTGTCATTTTATTATCATTATTACTATCATGTTATTGACAAGCATTTTCTAAAACATAAAACATTTTAGTTTTCCCTGTTGTTTTCTCAAATCCCCTAATCTTTCTAAATCAAATGTTCAGGTCCACCTTAAAATTCAACATTTCACCTTCTAACACTTGATGACTGTAGAAGGCACAGTCATTTTAATTTCTCTGTTAAAGCCGTCTTCTGCTGGAACTATATTTCTGCTGGAACTATATTTCCTGGTGGAGACATACATCACCTGTGCAGCTCCATGTTAGAACAGTTAAATAAAGTTACTTCAAAAAAAAAAAAAAAAAAAAAAAACCTTTCAAGTCTCTACAAATTGTTTTTTTATGGCGTACTGGAATGAACTGAAACCAAAACAATTTCTAAAATTTACTGCTAAAGTCGTATATTTTGGGAAATGGTTGTCGGTAACGTAACATGTATGTGGATTGTATGTATTGGGCTCAAACATGCATGATCACTGGTATGGTCCATGAAAGGACCTTGTGGTCCTCCTACCAGCCATTTTGCATGTTTGAGCCTAATATATTCAGTTTTCATGTATGTAATGTTACTGACGATCATTTCCCAAATCATACTACTGGAACAGTGAATTAAAAATGTTTTTCCTACCTTCCAGACCTCCACTGGTTGCAGTTCATTCTGCTATTAAAATCAACTTGTTGATACTTGAAACGTTCTTGGGATAGGTAATCCATCATCACCAACAAGACGTGTATTCAGGTTTTTTTTTTAAGTTATGTAATTTTAGTGTTTAAGCTCAATAAAAAGCGTGGAGTGAATGTATGCCTCCACCGGGGAATATAGTCCCAAAAGAAGACCTGCGTTTATGGAAAAATTTAAAGGACCGTGACTTCATAAGGCTGTGTAACTATTAGCAGGAGAAACATGGATTTTTAAGGTGGGTGTATCACTTGAATATTTGATTTTGAAAGATTAAGAGATTTTGCAAACTATCAGGAAAGCTGAAATACGGTTTTATCTTTTGGGAAACGATTGTCAGAAACATAACATGTATGAAAACTGAACATATTAGGCTCAAACATGCAAAATGAATGGTATGGTCCTTTANCATAACATGTATGAAAACTGAACATATTAGGCTCAAACATGCAAAATGAATGGTATGGTCCTTTAAGCGGCTCATATGTAATACCTGTTTACACGGTTTGCACAGATCTCTTGAGATGGATGTAAAGAAAATGCTGTGATAGAGGAGAAGGAGACAGAAATATTTCTCTGAGCTGTTTCTTTCTGCAGCATCTTTAAAGGTCACAAAGACTTCATCGTGTTCACAGACGCAGCAGAAGGATCAGAGCGACTGCTGCAGCAACGATCACTGCTACCTCAGCTCACAGGAAGTCTGGACGCAGGATGGATGCTCATATTCAAGTTGGTGTTCATGGAAAGATAAAAACATTGCTGCACATGTCAAGTTCTAACAGACCATTTGGATGTTCCACTGGGATTCTGAGACAGTGTACGGTAAAACAGAAATGGAGCTTTTCTGGCAGAAATGAACAACTCTACGTTTGGAAGACAAAGGTTGATTCACACTAACACCAAGAGCAGCAGCGATACAAACAGTGACTGCAGGAGAAAACAGAACTTCAAACTGTAACAATACGAGTTAAAATGCAAGTTATGATTTTCCCTCCACTAGAGCTGGACGATAGGAGCATTTTTTTTATCACGATAGATTTTTTTATATTGATTGATATATATCATGATATATTTTTTTATTTATATATCACAATATAAATCATGGCAAAGATTCTGCTGCATTTCAAGTCACTTGAACTTAAAGAATCATACAGGCCATTTTGCATGTTTGAGCCTAATATATTCAGTTTTCATACATGTTACGTTACTGACAATCATTTCCCAAAGGATAAAACCGTATTTCAGCTTTCCTGATATTTTGCAAAATCTCTTAATCTTTCAAAATCAAATATTCAAGTGATACACCCACCTTAAAAATCCATGTTTCTCCTGCTAATAGTTACACAGCCTTATGAAGTCACGGTCCTTTAAATTTTTCCATAAACGCAGGTCTTCTTTTGGGACTATATTCCCCGGTGGAGGCATACATTCACTCCACGCTTTTTATTGAGCTTAAATGCTAAAATTACGTAACTTCTAAAAAAAACCCTGAATACCGTAAATGCTCTAATAGTGGCCGGGGCCTTTATTTACCTCAACCGTGGAGAGAACCTGGACTTTATAAGATACAGGCTTTTATTGGAGACAGGCCTTTATTTCTAATTAAGGATGTATAACTACGTGCTTCTCGCCAAACTTTCCCTTTGCTGTGTCATGATTTATTTGTGTCCTTCAGTTTTCCATTAAAAAAACCTGGAAATGATGACCGCAGTAAAATCTGTTAAGTCAGCGCTCCCTGCAGCAGTTATTATGGTAGGCATGGTGAGATTCAAACTGAAATGAGAGCCTTGTAGTCAGCTAGCAGTGTGTGTCCCACTACTGATAGACACATCATAATACATTTAAGAAACTAAACTAAAATAAAACACCGCCGCTATGGAGAAACATTCCGCATGTGATCATTCCTCTATCAGCTTCTATAAAGGCTCCATTTTATCCACGTTTCCTGGTCGGTGTGTTACAGCGGAGCGCTGCTCGCCGGGAAGGAGCTCCATGTTTACGGCTTTGTTTCACGCTGAGTCCGGTCGTGCCTTCTGGCTGAAAGGACAACGGCTAGAGGTTTTTAAAGCAGTTTGGTCTTAAAACGTAGATACTGTCATCTGGTTACGGAGCCCAGGCTGGCTCAAGGAGAGAGAGAAAGAGAGAGAGAGAGAGAGAGAGAGAGAGAGAGAGAAGAAAAAGTCGTTCAAATGATTTAGTAAGTCATTTTCCTCTCCTCCATGAGCCTCCCAGGCTCTGTAGTTAGCGTTAGCAACAGCAGAATATACTAATATTATTTGCCTGGACCAGTAACAGACATAAACCAACCCGGCCTTTATTAGGGACTGGCCACNATTATTTGCCTGGACCAGTAACAGACATAAACCAACCCGGCCTTTATTAGGGACTGGCCACTATTTGAATACCGGCTGAATACGGCTTTTAATAGAGAATTTACGGTACACGTCTTGTTGGTGATGATGGATTACCTATCCCAAGAACGTTTACAGTATCAACAAATTGATTTTAATAGCAGAATGAACTGAAACCAATGGAGGTCTGGAAGGTAGGAAAAACATTTTTAATTTGGGTAATGATTGTCAGTAATGTATGTCATGTATGAAAACTGAATGTATTAGGCTCAAACATGCAAAATGGATGGTATGGTCCTTTAAGATTTATTTTAACATTTTCTTTGCGCATGTTCTGTACATAAAAAATAACCAACAAGCTAATATCTCAGGTCAGTAACTTTAATCAGCATCATAAATCCCTCTTTTTCAACAGTCATATTAGTATTACATCTTCTCCAGTAAAAAAAGCTGCAGCACGTGTGACGTCTTTGTGTCTGTGTTTTTTGGTCATATGGTGCGACGGCAGAAAAAACAGACTGTATGGTAGTATGTTGGCGTGGAGCATTTCTGTCCTGGGGGACGGGTTTGAAGTCACCGCTGTGTGACCCCATAAGATGGCAGCGCTTCGTACGGTAAAATAAGTTTGCTGTACAGACGTGTTTCATCAGCACGTTACAGCGAACATGGCCGCTCTGTTTAGTGTCAAACTTTAAATAACCAGAATGATTTTTCACCTTCTTATCCACAGTGTCTCTTTCTCTGGAACTTAACGCTGCTGAGCTTTACGTTCTTTATTATCATCTGATTTATTTCCTCTGGAGTTTCATCGCTTTCTGAAATCTTTGTCTGACTTTCTCACATATCACCACACGGCTACAGCGTGTTCACCATTTAGCTAAACGCTGCTTTGAGGAAGTAGGCAGACTTTATTATGACACTGCCACCTGATTGGCTAGTTTGTTCCAGTTCTGACAAGCTATGGGCTTTTTGAGCCATCATTAACTTCCTGTATTCAAGCACTATTTTCTATCGATTTTATATTGATGTCCTCGTTTTTATATCGTGATGTGGCTTTACATCGTTTATATGGTCCAGCCCTACCCTCCAGAGCTAAATCGCCTCTGTGATGCTGTACCTAAATACTCTATGAAAGTCCAGTCCTGTGTATCATACATCAAAATGTGCAGCCTGATACAGAGAAGTGTGAGAGAACTTTCAGAGTTACAGAGAAGTTTCTTATTGATCCGACTGGCGAATGTTGTAAAAATCACATAAAACTGGCTAATTTTTTTCCACAGAGAATGAATGAAGAGCTATTTCAAGTAATTTTTGAGTTACAGCAAGAAAAGTGAGCAGAGACATGGATAAAATTACACATATTGACCTGATGGTGGCACTGTAATAACCACTTCCGTGTTTTGGCTTATAACCTTTTAACTGTGTGTCCTATGTTCAAAATTCTTTTTTTTTTTTTTTTTTTTTTTTTTTTTTTNTTTTTTTTTTTTTTTTTTCCCCAAAACAGATTTTTCACACCTATTCCTACAGTTTTAGCTCAATTGACCGAAACTTTGGCATGCATAATCTCTGGACCAGCCCAAACAAAAGCTCCATTTGATGTTGTTTAATATTTCATATCATTTTGCTACAATTGGCTGCCAAAGTTGAGTGGGTGTGGCTCATTCAACAAAACTGCTATATCTCATAAACAAATTAGTCTATCGTTACCAAACTTGGTGGACGTGCAGTAGACGTGTGTGCAAAAAATGAGTCGACCTGATGGGGCGCTATAACGGCACTATATATTTTTCCCTTTGGAAGTGCATTGGGAGCGCAGACATGCTGACACCCCTCCCCCGCTCTTAAACAAACATCACATCAATGTGTGACGTTAACGTAAGGAGACACACATTCTGTTTACATGTCTGAGTCTTACAAACTGTGGGAGGTACAGCACACACACACACACACACACACACACACACAGAGAGAGAGAGAGAGAGAGAGANACACACACACACACACACACACACACACACAGAGAGAGAGAGAGAGAGAGAGATAGAGAGAGAGAGAGAGCAGTGCAGGATGTCCCGGCAAGGGGCAAGCACAGAAATCATTCCTTTAGGAAATGCACCATTCTAGTTATTTTATTACTCTTGCTCCCACTTTGTGGTGAAAACTGCAGTTGCACCCTAGAAATGGCTTGCACACTTGTTCTGAGCTTTGCGGTAACCACTGTGAATTAGCCAGAGGCTGTTTGGAAGCAATTGTGTGCGAGTTTATTGTTTGTCTCAGTCAACCAAATATTCCAGAAAAAGACATTAAAGAGTTACTGCAAACTCTTTATGGGCTACAAGAGTATGCAAATTTTCAAAAATGACATCCAGCTTTTCAGTTTTGAACATATATGCAAAAACATACATATAAATTGTTGATTGTCTCATTGTTGATGTGCTCTAACAACTGAAATTTCTGTTAGAAGTTGATAAAACTGGTGTTTGATTCAGCACAATACAGCTCATAAGTACAAACATTATGAACAATATTTACCGTTGCATTTTAGAATAAGTAAAAGGCAGCTGGCTTGATTGTTATTTTCACAGATGAAGAAATTGATAAAAGTGGCCACGATTGAACTACAATGAGGGAACAAATAATAAAACCTACACATGCATTAATAAAGCGTAGGAACAAATTCAAAATATGTGGCCACAATATGGAATAAATTTATTATCTGTCACAGTTCAACAGAAATTCATCTTCCCAAGAAAAACAAACACCAATTAAAAATAGTAACAGGTTCAAATTAAAGTTCAAAATTCAAAGTAAAATTCAAATTCAGTTCACAGTAATACAAGAAACGTATTATTCAAACACACAGGAAGTTAAAAAGCAACATGACAATGAGAATGTGTCAGAGGAAACAGGAAGGTTGATGTAGACAGTCCTAATTATTGCAGCTTTTATATTAAAAATTAAAATTAAAAAAAAAATTGCTGTTGTGTTCATTTTATTTATTTTTTTTTGCACTTATTTTTTTTAACAAAAGGTTCTTTCAGTGTTTTGTTCTTATGATTTACAGACGAATAAGAAAAAAAGAGCAAATGCATCAAAATGATACAGATCACTATCCAGCACCAACAGGGCTGCAAATCCACATTATTTCATTTATTTGTATTTTTGTTTCCACACAGAAATTCATAATCAATATCTGACCAGAGAGTCAATATCCAAATCTTTACCGTAGCTTCAGCTTTAGAATCGTTCCCGCAATTAAAACGCAGAAAACCATCAGAAAAGAAGCTGACTGCGTAAAATCCTGCAAAGCTTTCCCGATCGATAAAACAAGCCGATGTTTCGCTTTCAGCCCTTGTTGTCGTGGCGACCGGAGGCTCATGAACAGCATCTCTCTGAGTTTCATCATCTCTGCTGATGATTGCAGTCGTCTGATTGGCTCGCTCAATAGAAAGTGGGTGTTGATAATCTTTAAACCCTCTGCCAGTAACGCTGGAATAAATAGAAGCTGAAACTTTGAGTGGCTTTGCAGCAGATTCATTGCACTCGATAGATCAGGAAGCGCCGCGGCGTCAGCGTGCGAGTTGGAAGCGGGAAGGCCTCCACCGGCGCCACATTCATCAAAATGGATTTTTTTCTGCTCCCGAGAGACGAGCAGAAATTACTGCTGTAAATAGCCTGGTATCATGTATTCACCATGTTTCCTTCTTTCTCTGTAATTTTATAAAGCAGCATTTTGTTGTCTGAAGCTGCACGGGAACGAGGAGGAGAAAAGCTTTTTCTTTTCAGTTTTCAGAGCGCTGAGCATCCTCCATCATTTATTTTGACTAAGTGGATTATCAGCCAGGTTTTCAAAAGCCAAATATTAAAATGCAAAATGAGAGTAAAGAAGGTGGAATCTTCCTGCTTCACATTTCTGCTGCATGTCGTCTGCAAACAGATAAAATAATAAAGCAGAGACACAACAGAACCAGTAAAATGTCTGAGATCAATAAAATTCAAACTTTATTTATATAGCACCTTTCATACAAGTCGATGCAACGCAAAGTGCTTTACAGGCGATTGAAAAATTTCAGAAGTAATAGAAACTAATGTACATCAAAATAATAGTAAATAAAAGTGATACAATATAAGACAATAAAAAAATAAGCAGTAAGAAAGAGAAAAAATTAAAAGTGATTAATTAAAAACAATAAGATACTATAAAATTATAAAACACTACATGAAAGCCAGGCTGAACAGATGGGTTTTAAGCCTACATTTAAAATATCGGTGTTTTCAGCTGGTCTCAGCTCCTCAGGAAGGCTGTTCAGCAGCTTGGAGAAAACAACTAAAGGCTGCATCGCTAAAAGTTTTAGTCCTGCTCTTTGGGACAGTTAAGAGCAAAGCAGCAGAGGATCTGAGGCCTTTCTGCTTCATAGATTAAAAGCATTTCTGATAGGTAGCCTGGTGCAAGACCATGTAGTGCCTTATAAACTACTAAAATCATTTTAAAGTCAATATGAAAGCTAACAGGAAGCCAGTGTAAAGACTTTAAAATTGGCATAATGTGTGCTCTCCTCCTGGTTCTGGTCAGCACTCGCAGCAGAATTTTGTATTAACTGTAACTGACTTATGGTGTTTTTTGGCAGATCAGATAAAGTGTTAAGTAGCAGTAGTCAAGTTTGCTGGTTATGGACGCGTGCACCAGCCTCTGTGTATTTCTGTGAGAGAGAAACTTTAGAAATGTTTGTAAGATGATAAGAAGCTGATTTTGTCACACGCTGTACGAGCCTTAAAATCTAACTCAGAGTCAAAAATCACTCTTAGATTTTTTGCATATTGACTCATCTTCAACCCCATTAAATTTAGTTTTGTGGCCAGTTTCTTTCTCTGAGCGTTTGAACCAGTGATGAGCACCTCAGTTTTATCCTGGCTGAGCTGTAGGAAGTTCTGAGACATCCAGGAGTTTATGTCTAACATGCAGTTAAAAAGTGAATCAACTGGCCCATTTTCATCCAGAGACATGGCCATGTAGAGCTGAGTATCATCAGCATAGCTGTGAAAGGAGATGCCGTGTCTCCTCATGACACTGCCAAGAAAGTAAAAAAAACAATGGACGTAAATTGACCCTTGAGGTACCCCACAAGTTATGTCATGGAGTTTGGATAAATGTCCTTGAAAAAGTGATGAGTTTCCATTTTGTGTGTGCAGAGCCACAGCCAGTCAGAGATTTCAACCAATCAAAACACAGGATTCTCTGTCTGCTCCTGAACGCAGCACAAACTTTATTCACCTTCACTTTGTCAGCGAGGGAAACAATCCTGATCCTTCAGATCATCAGATCAGTCAACACCTTCTGCCCCCTGCTGGTGAAAAGGAGCCAACCAGCTAAAGACTAAAATCAGCCAATCAGCTCGCTGCATTCAAAAGCCAACCAGAGAGATGAAAGCATCTCATCTCATGATCTCATTAGTGCGTTTGTATGAATATGAGCCATAAAAATACAGACAGAATGTTGCTGGAGGTTATTTGTGGGGCGTCACGGTCGTTCCTGAACATTGATAACTGAACACAGAGATCAGAAAATATCAACAAATTCATCACCAACGCTTCAAAATATCTACGTGATTAATTAATAAACTAAACATCCTACACAGAATATGAAGCTGGTAATCTGTCTAATCCTCTCAAAGCTGCAGCAGTTTAGACAGAAATCATTTTCTATGAAGCGATGCAGAAAATGATCTACTATTATATAATCTCATAGAAATTTGTAGTTTTCCACAAAAATCTATTTTTTTAAGTAGACCACAGACATTGATGCTGCTGATTCAAGTTTGTTTCTGAGTTTGAATAAAGATGCTGCCACGTTCTGTTTTTAATAATTCTGTTTTTTTTTTCAGATAAAGGTTCATGAGGTCATGATGATTTTACTATTCAATAAAATATATTTGTGTGACTGTCGCTTAACATCAGATGTTTGACCTGACATATTTTATCGCAGGGAGTCACCATCATCTTATTTTCCACAATCCTCTCTGCATAAAAAGCTGCTTGGATTTAAATCTTCATCGCGTGTCCTTCATGTTTAAGAGCTTCTGAGCCGCGTTTGCATGTTTGGACTGGATCTCCTGTTTCTGTGTGTTTAAAGATGGAGGTAAAGTGTCATTTACCTCCTGACAATCAGCCTTCATGAATATGCAGAGCAGCAGGACCTCCTGACTCGCTGCTTCACATTAATTAGTGAGGCCAACGTGCAGCTGCAGCACGCGCCCTCACTCTGCTGCGGTGGCGAACGCATGCTTCCAGCATGCAGCGAGAGCTTCAGCTGGAAATAACGTGAAGCATGAAACTTTAAGTCAATAAAACAACACGCGGGACGCCGCCGCTCCTCACACATGTTCCAGCTTATAAAAGATGGATGACAGCAGCTGTGAGGGAAACGCTGAAAGTCAAACANTCACACATGTTCCAGCTTATAAAAGATGGATGACAGCAGCTGTGAGGGAAACGCTGAAAGTCAAACGACGCTCTTATCAGGATGTCACAGTTTGAGTTTTAGACGGTGAGATTCTAGTCTGAGGAACAGTCACAGTTTCACAATTATTCATTATGGAACACACACAAAAGAGAGAGAGGAAAAAAGAAAATGCTCTCAGCCTGAACGTGTTTTGTTCCTGCAAATAAAATGTCTGGCTACACAAATAAGGAAGACTTCCTGCCTTAACAAATAAAAACATAAATACATACATACATACATAAATAAAATAAAATGAATACATAAAATGCGGTACTTTTTAAAACTAAAACAGTCAAAAGCCATCAGACTGCCTTTTAATGTGAATTTATATCCTATCTTTTTTTTTTTTTTTTAANTTTTTTTTTTTTTTTTAATTTGGGGTGTTTACAATAACATGTTAACATGTTAATAACATGTTTACAATAGCTACTAAATGAACACATACTAAGACAAAGCACCAAGTATAGCCTTGAGCTTTAAACTGGCTGCTAACATTAGATTTAGGTTTAGGTAAGCTTTATTATTAATCTCTATTTGGGGAAATTGGTTTGTCACCAGTACATAAAAGACACATCAAAAACACATTCAGAGGTTTATGTATTAATATTCGCTTTATCGTAAACAGCTTGGTGATTTTATTGAAATAGCTTATTTACAGATATACTGTATGCACAAGCTAACTGAATGTTGTTTCACAGATTACAGTCTCTGTATTTACTGTATATACACGCTATTATTTATCATTATTTACAGTAACAAATTACAATGTAAGGATGTTAAAATTAACATAAGTATAAATAAAAGTATTTAAAGAGTATTAATGTTAAGATTACTACGTCTCTGTCGTCATTGGTGGAGTTTAACTCATGTTAAGTTAGGAGTTGCTACACTTTTAACCAGAACGTTACATAGCTTAATATTAGCTAGTTGAGTATTTTAGCTTGCCTGTTGCTAGCATTAGCTGGTGGAGTGTTTTAGCTTAAACCTGCTGCTAATATTGTCAAGTGTTTTAGCTTAAAGTACTGCTAACATTATTTTAAACCTGCTTCTAACATTAGCTCATGGAATGTTTTAACTTAAACTTGCTGCTAACATTAGCTAGTGGAATGTTTTAGCTTAAACCTGCTGCTAACATTAGCTAGTGGAGTGTTTTAACTTAAACCTGCTGCTAACATTAGTGGAATGTTTTAGCTTAAAGTACTGCTAACATTATCTAGTGGAATGTTTTAGCTTAAACCTGCTGCTAACATTACCTAGTGGAGTGTTTTAACTTCAACCTGCTGCTAACATTAGCTAGTGGAGTGTTTTAGCTTATAGTGCTGCTAACATTAACTAGTGGAATGTTTTAGCTTAAAGTACTGCTAACATTATCTAGTGGAATGTTTTAGCTTAAACCTGCTGCTAACATTACCTAGTGGAGTGTTTTAACTTCAACCTGCTGCTAACATTAGCTAGTGGAGTGTTTTAGCTTATAGTGCTGCTAACATTAGCTAGTGGAGTGTTTTAGCTTATAGTGCTGCTAACATTAACTGGTGGCATGTTTTAGCTTAAAGCTGCTGCTAACATTACACACACACACACACACACACACACACACACACACACACACACACNATGTTTTAGCTTAAAGCTGCTGCTAACATTACACACACACACACACACACACACACAGTAAAATAGCAAATCAAAAATACTTAATTACAGTACCTAAGTGCTTTAGTTGAGTATCTGTATTTTACTTGAGTACTTATATATTTTTTTGCAAACATTGTGTATCTGTGTGTAAATAAAAGACACACTTTTGTATTTTAAAGTGCAAGTTTGTCACTTCAAAATAAATTCTATAAAAAGGCAGCATTATGAATTCTCCTTCTTCAGAGACAGACTAGCGTGTGTGCTATACTGTCAGTGGCTATGCTAACTGTGTTAGCGGTTAGTGGTGTAAAATAGTGCTTATTGACAGACGTGTAAGATTTTAGCCAGATACCACGCAGTTTATGTGCATCACTTTTAAGTTATTAAATATAAACTCAGGTGTTTTGCTGATTGTAATAGGAGATAAGGCTCCGTGTGTTTGACGTTAATATGATGAGAACACGCGTGCTGAGATTTCATTTATATTATAAATGCTGCTTCTGTGTATATTTGGGTAGGCTCAAAATCTTTATAAACAAATAGCAACAACACTTATTTTTTTTACTTTTACTTTCAATATTTAATTATATTTACAATCAAAATAATAGTTGGTACTTAAGTAACAATGGGTGCTTAAATACTTGTACTCAAGTATTTTTTTTTCTAATGGGCAGATTTTACTGTTAACTAATTTTTTGAAAATATATACAGTATGTGCTTTCACTCAAGTACACTTTTGTACAAGTACAACACGCACATACACACACACACACACACACACAGAGAGAGAGAGAGAGAGAGAGAGAGAGACAACAGAGGAGTTTCCTGGAGAAGCCCTGGTTAAACACGCAGAGAAAAACTTAATTTAAAAATTTTGACAAACTTAATTTACGCTTTTTTTGTTTTTTTCTCTCCACATAAACCCGCAGACACTTTTTTCTTCTAAACCTGCTTCTGTCACTTAATAGTCTCACTGTCATTTAATAAGCGTGATTAAACACTTTAAACTTTCCTCATTCCGCCCACAATCAGAGAACAGCATCCAGACCTGCTAACGAAAAAGGAAACCCTGCTTTTTTGTGACCAAATCCCGACTAAAAAAATGTTTTGGTTCTGTTACGCAAAGAAGCGCGTGATGTTTGCTGAGAATCACACAGGACGAGCAGGAAAAAAAAACAACAAAAAAAAAAGAGCATGGCTGTTTTTGTAAAGGAAAGCGAGGAGGATGTGGCTGCCATGATCTGTCGCCTGACACGAGGCTGCAGAAAGTCTGACGGTTTTTATATTGTGGTTCTCTCACTACTATTAGTGTGTTTTCTGCTTTTATTTATGTCTGAGTGTGTGTGCATGTATGTGTATGTTTTTTTTTTGTGTATGTGTATTTATTGTGTGTGTGTGTGTGTGTGTGTGTGTATATATNTGTTTTTTTTTTGTGTATGTGTATTTATTGTGTGTGTGTGTGTGTGTGTGTGTGTATATATATAATCTTTTCAAAATCTAATATTTATTTTTGAGTTAAAGGACCATACCACACATTTTGCATGTTTGAGCCTAATATATTCAATTTTCATACGGTGTTAATGTTACTGACAATCATTTCCCAAAGGATAAAACCATATTTCTGCTTTCTTTCATGGCGCTCTGAGTGGTCTATGCAGCCCCATACGCAGCATGCTGCTATGCAGTGTGTATTCTGACACCTGTCTATCATAGCCAGCATCCATTTTTTTTTTTTTTTTNTTTTTTTTTTTTTTTTTAGCTGTTTGTGCTGCAGCAGCTCTTCTTTTTCTTTTCTTTTTCTTTTTCCTGTTGGCCCCTCATAAGGAACAAAAAATACACAACAACCAGCAAACAAAACATAGAAACCAACTCTACACAATCAAGAAATGCACAATATTTTCTTATTAAACTTAATCAGATTAAACGAAACTTTGACATTTCTTGTGCCCATCAACTCATTAAAGTTATATATAATAGGGTTAACTCTAAAATAACTTCTAATCAGTTTGTTTCTATCCTCATCAAAAACAGAACAAATAAGCACATCTCGTTTCCATGGTTACCATCAGCACAAAGGTTTGAGTGTATTTTCACGTACATATCTATAGAAACAGGTAAATTATGACTCCCACAACGATATTTAGACATATAAATCCTTTCTGCTGGGCTAAACACAGTAAGATATCTCTCAAAACCAAGAGTAACTTTAAAAAACCTGCAAGAGCACAAAGCACAAAGGGTTACTCTGTAGTTCATCATGCCGTAAATCCATATCTTTTAGTCTGAGATCAGTCATAAACTTTATATATTCAGGATTAAGACTTCCAGTATCATAGCATAAATAAGACTGCCCATATTTATCTTAACTTTAAGAACCCATTTAGACTCATGAATACCACTGTCACACCATGTCTTAAGCTAAACATAATACAGTATATGAGATCCTCTTAGTACTGCCGCTTACTAAATGCAGCCAGAAATTTATCATTCACATATTTACCTTTCTGTCTAGTTTATACCTGCCTCCATAAACAATACAGTTTGCTGTACATTTGATCACATCTAACAGTCGTTTTCTTCTGTGGGATGGGGCTAGCCTTCGCTCCCCATGTGCATCAATGAGCCTTGGGCACCCATGAACCCTGCTGGTTCACCGGTTGTCCTTCCTTGGACCACTTTTGGTAGGTACTGACCGCTTGCTTACTGGAAAGACCTGCCGTTTTGGAGACGCTCTGACCCAGTCGGCTAGCATCACAAGTTGACGGCTAGCTTCCTGTGGCCGCGCGGGCTTGTTTAATGCGAGGTGAAGATCTGCAGTCTGAGAGATGAGATATTTTTGCTGTTCAGTTTACTAATAACTTTTACACAATGAGGTGTTTTTGTTGTTTACTCTGGAAGTTAGACTGGCACATATGTACAGTACTGAGTACTAATGATCTTATAAGTCTGATATTTTTCACACTTATCAAAGGGACATTGTGAGACAGAAAGAATTACCAAGCAATAATGATTATAACAGGTCAAAGGTAAACACAGTTAATAGCTGTAGCGTATCAGCAGTATGCTACAGATAATTAAGGTAAAGCAATGGTACGCAAAGTTGCAATGTTAAGATCCTAATTTCAATAACGAAATATTAATCTTATTTACATTGGACACCACGTTATGTGGAAAAATAAGTCGTTTAAACTTAATATTTTGATTATTTAATTAATATTCAGGCTCAAATCTGAAAAGTAATGGTTTTTGACTCATTCAGTGATTTCTTCTCCGAACTGAAACAGGCAAACAAAGTACTATTGCACAGGTTAACATGTATTTACAGATGAGAAATAGAGTAATACACAAATGAGGTAGGTATTATGTGAAGTATGAAAAACCAAGCTTGACAACGGAAAACTGGTGGATTTTCCAAATAAAATCCTAACCTAATGTTAACTGAGTCTAGCTTTACATTACAGAGAGGTTAGCAAGAACGATAAGGAAATGGAAAAGTGAAATAGCTAGCCTGCATCACTTTAACATCGGCAAAACCCAGATCTTACATTGGATGTAAGCAACTTCAAGGATGTTGGAAAGTTTGGTCGCCCGACTCAGCTCAGATGCATCCAGCATGGGTCACGTCTAGATGGGGTCACCGCAGGCACAGTCTCAGATGGTCCCTCAGGGTCAGTACAGATGTTTGGAGTCGCAGCTGTCATCACGGATCCAAACAAACGAGTCTTCCTTTGGAACCAAATCAGCGCACCTATCGACGAACAGCTGGACTTTAGGTCGAACTGGGTTGCAGTGCTGGAGTTGAATCCCAGTGTGGTCAGTGGAGCCAATGTCACGTAGCAGAGCAGCTAACTTGGAGAACTAACCGTAGCTAGAACTGAATAGCTTGAATGAAACCACGTGGAGGTCGTGATAACATCTATCGCTGATTCAGGCACAAACTTCTTAGAACAGCTAATAAAGTTACTTGAGATTACTTTAAAATAAAGAACCGCTAGCCGGAGTTATATCGGCACGGTTGAAAGAAAGGTTAAGAGAAGAGAAAAGAGAAAACAGACTTTGTGTGAACTTAAAGGACCATAAAATGTGATGTTCTGTGATTTCAGAAATGTGTTGGAGAAATGTAACACATATAAAACTAAATCGTTCAACTAATTAAACACAAATACAAATACAACAAAAGCATGTAGTATTGAAAATGAATTTCAATATCTGAACATAGTTTTAAGGTACGAGAGAGAGAGAGAGAGATGGCAACTCATTTAATGACTCTAAGCGTTATTGTAACTTCAAGTATCTTCTTGTTTTCTAAGTAGATTCTGAATTAAGAGTCTTATTGAGCATTGCAGTGAAATGGTCCTTAATTCTGTAAGAATGGCTTGGAGACACTCTGGAACCAATTTGGAGAAGGAGTCTGTGAGGTGATCAAATGCAGGTAAGAGTGGCCATTGGCGTTCTTGTCTTTATGGCATAGGAGGTTTAGGGATCAAAGTTTCGCCAAGTCTCTCTGAGGTGATAACGTCTGGTTACCGCGGCATCCAGGAAGTTAGAGGAATTTAAAATTCTGTTCGTTGTCTTTAGTATCTGTCCTGCAGGTTTTACAACTAAACGAGGGGAAGAGAACAGCAGGGGATCTTGAAGAGTT
>VXCM01007201.1:0-22214 GCA_014773175.1 Lucifuga dentata
TAACATGTATGAACACTGAATATATTAGGCTCAAACATGCTAAATGGGTGGTATGGTCCTTTAAATTCTCTGTAAAAACTATACACTGAAATCAGAGTTTATCTGTGTATTTCAGAGGAAGACATTAAATGTATGACAAGGCTTTTCTCTGAGGCTATGATGCTTCATTTAGAGACCCATGCAGGCAGCAGGTAAAGTCAAACCCACGCCTGGAGCTCTGGAAATTTCCACAGATTCAGGCTGCAGAACATGACAGGAGGATGAGGGAACACAGAGAGGCTCTGTTAGCTCTTTGGAAGAAGCATTGCACAGTGACCTGATGCAGCCTGGACCAGAATCCATGCTAGTCTGTACTCAGGTGAGTCTGTTGTTTGGAAGGTGACCAGATGTCTGGGATCTTATTCCCAAACGGAAATCCAGAATGTAAATCCATGTAAAAGAGAAGGACACAGTGTGAACATGAAACAAGTTCAGTAAAAGTGCTGCCGATCATCTGTGAACTATTTTGAGATTCTTTACTCGAACAGTGCAGCAGCTCCCTCTAGTGGGTTAAATGCAGAGTTGCATTTTATCCCTGTTGAGTGAAACATCTCCAAACTAGCATTTTAGATTTTTCAGATAACCTAAAGGATTACATGAACTTTTATAGGTTGAGGAAACTAGACTTCCCTTAAAAACGCCTTTAAACCCACAGGATTATCTCAAAACTTTATTGCATTGTTCTTGAAAATTTGTGATTTGTGAAAATTTGTGTTTTCTCTGCAGCTCTGAGTTGGACTGGTTAAATATACTTCAACAAAATAAATATAACTGACAGCAATACAATTAAATAAAATGAATAAAATAAAACATCAAATAGCAGATTTGTAAAAATGTTTCACTGTTAAAAATGACTTGTGCAGCTTGGACTCATGACTTCAGTGTTTGTAAAATCCCGGCTGATTTCTTTGTTTCTGCTCATTCCTGTGTTTGCTCGTGCTTGATAACAGACTGATAAAGGAAGACGCTGAAAATTAATCTGTCCAGCTGTTTTCTGAGGATTCTACCAGATGTTTGGCTCTCAGCCATTAGAGGGCGCTAACTGCACGTTCATTTAAGGACCAGACGGGTGACAGCTTTCCAAATCTCTTAACGGATATCTCCAGCTGAAACACATTTCAGATAATAACCTGCTAAACGTTTACAAAGCCAGCATCAGATCAGACTCATCGGCTTTGTGTTCTTCTTTATTTCCACAAGCAAACCCACAGGGAAGCTGCTTTTTCCTGATTGCTCTGAATGCCTCGCACAGAGAAAGGAGCCTGCAGACAGAATGTCAGAAAACACAGAAATCAGTGACTTCAGTGTGTTTATGACATCATGAAAATCATACCGCGGCTTATTTTTTATTGTGTTAAATTTCACACACAGTGAAGCCAGACTTCATCTCAGAAACTTTTTCTGTTTCATCCCGTCACTTCAGCTCATTTAGAATCCGTCCTGAAATCCTGATTATTCAGGAAGCTCAAAGGCGGAATTCATCCAAAAAATCACGGCGTCGGTCTAAATAAGCTGCTTCATAAAACTTTCCTGCATCGCGGTTCTGTTACTGACACGCTGCTGTCAGGTGTGTTTCAGGTAAAGGTGCAGATCGGTGTGTTAATGAGCTGCTTCATGTTTATCCTGATTATTCTGCTGCTAAAGAGAAACTCTGATGTAGAGCTCCATGTTTTAACAGGAAAACTGCAACACGGAACTCGTTTTTATCAAAGTGCTCAACAATATTATAACACGTATGAGCGTTGTATTGCTCAAACGTGCAAAATCACTGGGATGCTCCTTTAAAAGAGAGTGACTGTGTGTGTTTTACTCTTGTCATGTTTGGTTCATAATCTCTTTTCCACACAGGCGGCCATATTAGATGAATTTACAGCAGCGTCTTCATAACTGCTGCTGAAATGCAGACAGGAAATCCAGACGGACATTTTCAGGAGCTCAGACTGAATCTTTCTGGCGTGATGCTGCATCAGCTGCTGCAGCCGTGAGGATGATGATGATGATGATGATGTTATGACAGAAAGCTGGAGGAAGGCTGGCAGAGAACCTCAGGCAGCGTCCAGCAAACCCGCTCGCTACGGAGCTCCTCCCCCATCCTCACCGTGTGTGTGTGTGTGTGTGTGTGTGTGTGTCTGAGATCAGCTGTTAGTCAGAAAGGGAAGACGGACCTTTGATGTTTCAGTCCAAAACAAACTGAAATCTGAAATGCGTCACGTCCTGCGATGCATTTATTTCAGGAAAATTTCACCTTGATTGAGGTCACGAGGGTCACGAGGGTCACCATGGTGACGTGGGTGGGATTCATAAAACACAGTGCCAGATGTAACATGATTAACTTCAACTTCAAAGCTTTATTGTCCCACAGGGGAAATTAGTTTTGCAGCAGGGCGACAGCACGTCCCATATACAACACGACACGCTGACGGTCACATGACATCAAAATACAAACATTAAAACAGATCCAAATCTGTTCATAAAGTGATGAGTTCAGTGACTTTATTGCACGTGGGATAAAAGACAATTTATACCTGTTGCACTTTACCCTCTGTAGACTAACCTCTGACCTGAGGGAGGAGGAGGAGTTTCACAATCCCCACTTAGGCTGGATTTACATGCCACGCACATGTGACCTGATTCTGATCTTTAGCTCACGTGACATGTATCGGATATGTTTCCTGAAGATGTAAATGGTAAAAAGCCACATGGAATCAGATATTCTCAGATCTANTATCGGATATGTTTCCTGAAGATGTAAATGGTAAAAAGCCACATGGAATCAGATATTCTCAGATCTATTTTGGGTCTCTTACATATGTGGAAATAAATCGGATTCGTATCGGATATCCACCAACGCTGCTGCTGTCTAAACACACAGATCGGAATTTCCTTCCTATTCCGACTCCTACGGAATGTTCTGCTTTATCTGCATATGATGATGTCATCAACATGATGACATAACGTTCTGCTTTATCTGCATATGATGATGTCATCAACATGACTAAACAGAAATGGAGGACATGCTACATATATCAGACATGCTGATATGTCAAATAGACATGTTAGCGTGTGATAACAGGCTCCCTTTATGGCAGCAAAACTCCAACTCCACCTGCTTCTGCTCCATGATTAACCGATGAACATACGTGTCCTGATGGAGAGATAAACGCTCACACAACATATCAGATGTTTCTCTGTGTGTGAAAGTTTTAACCGCTGATCAGATTTTAATACTTCTCTCATCTTAGAACATGAAGCGTTTGAAAAAATAAAATCCTCAAAACCTGATGAAAATAGAGGCTGACAGGGAAAACGGCTGAAAATTAAGAATGAAAAAGAATGAAAAATTGCTTAAAAGAGCAGTAATGATGTAAAGCTGCAGCCAAATAAAAGCAACACGTCATTTATTCTGTCTTCATTAAATATGTTTATAGATTTATTTACATAAATACAACACTGAACCCATTTATCAACTTCTTCATGTTATAGATACGCAAAAAGAAACAGCTGAGCAGGATTTAAGTTATATTTCTGTTTTATATATCATTATTTTATCATTTCCCATTGGAATTTTGAAGTTTAAGGTTCAGAATTTGCTGTAATCTTTGATAATAAACTTTACTGTCATAACTACGTTTGCAGGATCTTTGCAAAAAATGTGTTTTGTATTAATCTAAAAAACTAATAACGGCTGATATGTCATTATCAGGTTTTTCTTCCGTGCAAATATATTGGTATCTTACATCATATTATTGCCTAAATCTGACGTGCAGAGAGAAAGGAAATGCTTTCTGACGGGAACATTATGAAAAAGAACGAGCAAAAAACAGCAAATAAACACAAAGAAAATGGAAAAAGTAGAAACGTGGTTTCACTCAGGTTTATTTTAGCCAAAAACTCCACAGATAAACAGCAAAAGAGAATTCTAAGCTCTGACGAGACGAGACTCAGCCTGACAAACAGTCACACTTTTATTTTACAGCAGGAAGAAGATTTAGTCACATTACAGTAAAAATGAATTTTACAGACCTTCCTCTTTTAGATCGCTGCTATCGCTGGGTTATTTTAACTTATTAAGCAGTGAAAGTGAATGCTTTTACAGTATAAGTGCTGAAATCTGAAATATATTTGAGTTTATTCCTGCTTGTATAATATACTGAAATTATAATGTACTAAATTAAAATATTTTACATTATAAGTTACTGAACAGGAAGATTTTCAACAAAAAAACCCTGATTCTTAACTAAAACAGAATAATGACTGACTTGAATGAATGCTGAACTTTAAAGGACCACACCAGTGATTTAGCAGGTTTGAACCAGTTTTTACAACATGCATATGTAGCAGTGTCACTCAGGGGCGGGGCTAGGGAGAGGGGCTTATGGGGCCTTAGCCCTGGATGTTTTCCACAAAGCCCTGAATCTTTTTTAAATAATTTGTTTTTAATTTTCTCCCAGATTCATCGCTAAGGTGGAACCACGTGTTGTGAATGGATTGATGGGACTGAATTGGTGGACGGAACGGATATAAAAACTTTTTTTTTTTTATAGCTCTGCTGTTTAGATTGTAAAGGTTTTCATTTAGAAATTTTTTTTAACTTCATATAATATATGATAATATATATTTCATATAATATATATTTTTAACTTCATACTTCATCTTTGTTAAAGATGAAACATTATATTTGTTACATGTCTTAAGCATCTATCAAAATTCATATTTAGCTCATATTTAGCTTTAGTATTTAGTTTTAGTCGATATAAAATGCCTGGATTTTCCACTAGAGATCTGGGCTCTAACCCTAGATCCGCCCCTGGTGAGACACGGTCCGGTCCGGATGCAGACCTCGTTCCAGACTTTGAGAAACCCCGCTTTAAAGCATTTCTAAATGAAACCCATCTTATTTGTGACTAATGTTCCACAATAAGAGTTTCCATAGATTTCAGATGTTTTGATTCTCTGCAGAAATACCACCAACACTTTAAGTACCAACAGTGGCACTCGAACCACAGTTTGAGAACCACTGCTCTATGATAATAGTAACAAACACTAATCTGTCTGTGAGGCCAAACCCTTTGGCACTTTATGTTATAATATGTTTCTCAAGAAGTCTAATAACCTGAACTACATCAGAGGTACTGGCTATTTCCTGGAAGCTGTGCGTGTGCGTGTATGTGCGTGTGTGTGTGTGTTTTTCTGAGATGGAACCATCCGTCCTGCGTTACGTTTCTGACAGGCAGCGATGGGTTTTGATACGAGCTCGTCTCTCGGCGTCGTACTCCATGTCTGCTGCGTTTCCGGAGAAACGCCAGATTCCATCTTTTGATTTCCTTTTTCATCAGAATCGAGCCAACGCACAAACGAGATGAAGCTGATCTCTGTCTGAACATCAGAATCATAAAGTCGGCGGTGGTGACAGGTCCTGTCAGAACAAAACAAATAATGGAGAGTAGAAGAAAAATACAACCTAAAGGACTTTAAAGGACCATGCCAGCAATTTTGCATGTCTGAGCCCAATAAACACAACATGTATGCACGTGATGTCACTGGCAGTGATTTCCCAAATGGAACAGTGAATATTAGAATTGTTTTTCCTACCTTCCAGACTGTCATTGGTTTCAGTTCATTCCAGATAAATAATCCATCACAGCAAATACCACGTCTATAAAACGTTTTGTTGAAGTAACTTTAAGAAAATGTACGTCTCCACCAGAAAATATAGTCCCAGGAGAAGACGGCTTTTAATGAGAAATTTAAATGACCGTGCCTTCTACGTTCTGACATATGTGTTAGCAAAACATTGAAGTTTAGGTGTGTGTGTATCACCTGAATGTTTGTTTTGGCAAAATAAGAGAAAAAATTTTAATGTGTATGCAGGTAGTATTTGTTGGGCTTAAACATATAAAAATCATCAGTATGGTCCTTTAACCACTGTTACTCGTCCTGCATAAATCTAGTTGTACTGAGGCTTGGATTGGCTGTCAGGAGAGGCGGGGCTTTTCCCGGCAGGCTGCAGCCATTGGTGGGCCGGCCGACGACCTTTACACTGCGCTATAAATTAAAATTAAACTAAGTTATAATTTTTTTCTTTCATAATTTTCTTGGCGTGAAGAAACAGCAGACAGTTACGACTTATTCGCCCCACCTGCAACATCGTTGGCATTTTTGTTGCCATCGTGCATCAGATTATTCTCTGTAGCTTGGAAATAAACGTGACCCGTTTCCATGCTGCAGACTGTTCTCTTTAAGAACCAGCAGATGGCGCCATAACAAGTCAGTTCATACATCCAACAAATCCTCTCCTTGCTGTGTGTGTGTGTGTGTGTGTGTCTCCTGTGCACGCTCACACACACACACACACACACACGGNTGCTGTGTGTGTGTGTGTGTGTGTGTCTCCTGTGCACGCTCACACACACACACACACACACACGGAGAAATGGTAGTTGTGCAGATGGCATGGAGGATGCAGGTCATTCCTGCAGTATGTAACATGTTGAGGTTTCCATGTTACACGTGTCAGCAACCGGCTGATTACAGCCGTGAGCTTCAACACCAGAACGACCTTCTGCTCCTCTTCTTCCTCTTCCTCCTTCAGCTGCTCCTCCAACAAAACGGCCCCGAGCCAAGAAGGAGTTTACTACCACAGGCGGCACATACACACACACAGACACACACACACAGACACAAACATACATGCACACATACACAGACACACCCCTTGGGTATACAGAGAAACACATACGCTCACACACACACACACATACACACTCTTTGTCAGACGCCCCATGGCAACGCGTGTGAACACCCTGAGGTACGACTGAAATACCTGATTACAAGACGTAAAAATAAAAGGACGTGAACTTTTCTGTTTGTTACAATGCACACACACACACACACACACACACACACACACACACACTGTTAATGCAGAGTTCGGGTATTTTGCTGATTTTAGCAGGTAAAGTTAAAGGAGCATACTGGTGGTTTTGCATGTTTGAGCTCAATAAATACAATCCACATACATGTTATGTTACTGACAAGCATTTATTGCAGCGGTAAACATTAGAATTGTTTTTCCTACCTTCCAGACTGTCATTGGTGTCAGTTCATTCCAGTACGACATAAAAATCAACTTATAGAGACGTGAAACGTGCCGAGATAATCATCACAGAGAACACGTATGTTAAACTTTTTGTTGAAGTAATGAAATGTTAATGTTTTAACACGAACTGCACAGAAGAAAATGTATTCCTCCGCCAGGAAATATAGTTCCAAGACGACTTTTACAGAGAAATTAAAACAATTGTGCCCTCTACATTCAGATGAACATGTCAGCAGGTGAAACATTGAGTTTTAAGGTGCGNAAAACAATTGTGCCCTCTACATTCAGATGAACATGTCAGCAGGTGAAACATTGAGTTTTAAGGTGCGTGCATCACCTGAACACGCACAAGGTTTAAAAAAAAAACAACTTTTTTTTTTCTCCTTTCAGGTTTTTTTTTCACAGTCATACGTGATGATTTGGAGAGATTAGGGATTTGGTAAAATAACAAGAACTGTGTTGATATCTAACGTATATTTTGGAATATGATTGTCAGTATCGTAACATGTATGCAGGTCGTATTTATTGGGCTCAAACATGCAAAGCTGAATTGAAAAAAAAGCTGTTGAATTAATGAATGAAAGAAATATATAAATAAACTAAATAAATAAATAAAAGTCAGCGGTATGCTCCTTTAAGGAAGGACAACAGGGATTTTACTGATTGACACCGTGGAGCTCCTGGGGTCAAACTTTGACCTTTTAGCATTTGAGCGTCTGTCCTGATGTCCTCGGCGACGTTAACCATGAGACGTAAAAGTTAAACGTGAGTTTTGGCATCTGAGGTGAAAAGTGTCAGATGAAGGGTTAAACGTAATTATAACGCTTCCTGCATGTTTTGAACGCAGCAGATGGTTGTTTGTAATGAAACGTGTGATTGTAATGTGTAGTTTTAGTTTTATGACTGATGTGAAGTCACAAATTCCTGCACATCACTCATCTGTACACCTAAACATGCTGCTTCCCGGCGTGCTGGCGTCACGCCGCCGTTATCAGGGCTGCCAGGCCTTCAGGAAGCTGCACAAAGGCTTTCTGTGATTCATGCTGAGACACACGGCTTCTAACGTCTCCGTTATTCACGGCTGAATGAGACGTTTTAACGCAGACTGACTCACGGACAGTCAGGTGGAATGAGGAGGAGGAGGAGGAGGAGGAGGAGGAGGAGGAGCAGAGGCCTCCTGGTTTGGTTCCACTTTCATTAAAATTCTGCAGCTTCATTTCTTAAACAGAAAACATGAAGTTTAAACAAGAAATGGGCTCTTATGTACGGAGTCCCTTAGGGGTCGTGTGAAAAAAAATAAAGTGGGTAAATAATAATAAAAATAAATGGGTTAAAAAAAACAAAAAACAAAAGATGCCCCTAAGGGGACATGGAAGAAAAGAAATGAGTTGGAGGTTAAAAAAAAAATAAAATAAAAAAATCAGTTGGAGATTTAAAAAAAAACTTTTTTTCTGTTTTTTTTTCACTGTCACAGATACGTCACAGACACGTTAGCTGCTAGCTAGCATTAGCATTTACCTAACCGGAAATCGTTACTCAAACAGCAGCAAAACGCAAAACAGCTCCCTTGCTGTGGCTTTGACCTATTTTTAGTACGTTTCAGAAGAGAAAAAAAAAACATAAAGCGAAAAAAATACCCAGAAAAAAACAAGGAGGAAAAAAACGAGNAGAAAAAAAAAACATAAAGCGAAAAAAATACCCAGAAAAAAACAAGGAGGAAAAAAACGAGGGAAAAAACAGGAAAATATAAGTTTTTTTTTAACCTCCAACTGATTTTTTTAACCTCCAACTCATTTTTTTTTCCTCCATGTCCCCTTAGGGGCGTCGGGGTTNCCCCCTTTTTTTTTTTACCCATGTTATTTTTTTCACACGACCCCTAAGGGGCTCCGAACTTATGGATCCAAGTCGTAAAGGAGCATTCCGCTGAAAACGCTGATTTTGTTGGTATTGGCGGTTGTTTGTCACGTGATAATCGGCACATACAGCTCCGAGTCTCCTGCTACGGTTTGCAGCTCCTTTTCTTACCTGTTTTTCTGTCTCACCTGACCTCCACACACCGAGAAGCGGCATCACCTGGACGCGTCACGGCGCGTCGCGTAGAGGGGCGGAGCTTCCGGCGCGGTGATGAGGCAGCAGCAGCGTGTGGATGCAGCAGTCCGGTTCTCTGTCAGACGGAAAACAGCTCAGGCAGAAAAGCGTCGGTACTCAGAAAAACTCCGCAGAGTTCGGATTTGATGAGAAAAGTCCAGAAGCCGCTGCTGCAGAGACCAGCGGAACATGATCTGAGGAGGAAACGTCCAGAAGAATCGCTAACAGGTGAGTTTTACTGTCTTCTGATTCCTCCCGCTTTTCTCAACTTTCTGTCTTCTCATCAGAAACAGCAGAAATCTGCCTGTCTGATGCGTAAAAGCGGGATGTTTGTCTGGTATCCCAGATTTAAACCTCCAACCTTTTCACCAACTTCCACGTTATTTTCTGAGACTTTCTGCTCAGTCTTTGTCTGAAAGCGGCTCGTTGCTGCTGCAGGTGCGATATTCACTATTTATCACCAAAACTTCCTCATCAGAAATAACCTGACAGGGATTCAAGCGTCTGTGGTGCCTTATTACACTGCGTCATATTCTTATTTTCACTATTTTAACCTTCTTTTATTTCTGTTTAGTTTGTCTTACTCCTATTAAGTCTTTAGTCACATTATTGCGCTTTATGCTTTTTAAAATATATGTGGAATATTCTAATATTTTATCAGATCTTTGCTGGAAGTTTTCCATAAATCTGACTACATCAAGGTCGAAGGTTTGGTTTCAGCATTGGCAGGGACATTTCTGTGTGTGTGTGTGTGTGTGTGTGTGTGTGTGTGTGTGTTGCTCTGTCTCTTTCTGTATCGTACGCAAACATTCTCTCACACACACACACACTCAGTTTTATTTTGCAAAACATTTGCTTCATTCAAAATATTTACAGTATTTCCTTACATAAATTGATTTTTGATTTATTTTAATATATATTTTACATCTTAATTTGTTACTGAAATCAAAATGTTTATAGATTTCTATGGAAAGCATACTTTTTTGAAGACTGTACTTTATTGTCGGTCCCTAAGCACAGTGGACACATTAAGAGAGGCGGCAGTGTGTCATGCATTCTTATTAATACACACACACACATACACACGGTGAAAATGTGTTAATTATTGTTTCCTGTCGGCAGTTTAAAGGTTGCAGCGCCTCATGAAGAGATTTAAGCAGCAAATATCTGACAAACTTAAACCTTTACCTGCTCAGATTCAGCGTCTCTGCTGCCCAAACCTGAATCTGTGACGATGCTTCACACACGTGTTTTTAAATCTCTTATATTGTGTCTGAAATGCAGCTGACGGCAAATCAGCTGCATTTCAGACACAATAGAAGAGATTTTCTGTATTTCAGGCAAAATATAAGAGATTTTCTGTATTTCAGGCGTAATAGAAGAGATTTTCAGACACACTATAATCAGGAATCGTCATGAATCAGAATCTCAGGAGGTTTTTAAATATTAAACCTAAATGCAGGATGTGATTACCTTGTTTTGTTTTGCATCTGGGGATCGTGTTGAAACCACATCCAGATAGGGACCGTGTTTGAATTTTGCAAATTCTCCAGTAACCCCTCCCCTCCCCGTCTTTTCCTCTAAAAGCCTCTCCCAGTGGATTGCCGTTTAGCCGCTGANCCCCTCCCCTCCCCGTCTTTTCCTCTAAAAGCCTCTCCCAGTGGATTGCCGTTTAGCCGCTGAGGTTATTTATCATTTTGCAGGATGGCCTGGCACACCCCCCTCCCCTTCTTATTTTAATTGAGTTTATCCCCGCTCCCTTGGGCTTTCTGTCTAAACTTAGGGCCGTGGTTGCGTGGCCGTGGAGCGGGCGGCGTTCTGGGTGAATCAGCGCTCTGTCTCGCGCTGTGGCTGTTTGGGAACAGATCTGCATGCCACAAGGCGTGCGGCGAGGTCGCCGGCACGGCCACAAGCCTGCATGAGTCGGTGTCGGGTCGCAGGTCGGTGAAGTCATACGTAGAGCCGCTGATGAGAGGATGGATGGTGAAGCCGCCAAAATGCCTCTGATCACATCAGCGTGACTGATTTCTGCTGTGACACTGCATGAGTAAATCCAGGAATTAAACTCAACACAGCTCCGTTTGTCAGAAAGAGGAGCCGGCTTCTGTTTTCCCTCTTTTATACCCCAAACGATTCTGTTCTATTCTATTCTGAGATGGCGTGTGCATGATGCGTGTTTTTGTTCTCCATGCAGCAGGAATGTTTAACAAACCCGTTCTCGTCTCTTATTTCTGGAACAGGATGAATCCATGCGTGCTGGAAGCTGCCGCTGCCGTGCTGCTCTGGGTTCTGATCCCCATGGTGACGAGCCAGTNCGTGCTGGAAGCTGCCGCTGCCGTGCTGCTCTGGGTTCTGATCCCCATGGTGACGAGCCAGTGTGAGAAACCACCTGAGAGCTCCCAGCTCAACCTCTCTGTGACCTACGACCTCCCCACCTTCACCGCCGACTTCCCCATCCAGAACATNCAGCTCAACCTCTCTGTGACCTACGACCTCCCCACCTTCACCGCCGACTTCCCCATCCAGAACATGGTGACCCTGAACGGGATCATATATGTTGGGGCTGTGAACCGGATCTATGCCCTGGCGCCAAACCTCACCAAGCTTTCTGAGTACCACACAGGGCCCCTGTTTGCTAACGAGACTTGCGGCCGAAAACAGGATGGTAGCAGCAGCAGCAGTGGCGGGGTGGACAACAGCAACTTAGCCTTGGTGGTGGAGACCATTTACGACAAGGGCTTGTTCAGCTGCGGCTCGGCCGATCACGGCATTTGTCGTCGCCACGTCCTGGACGACGGCATCAGCCCAAAAACGGTGGATGAAGAGGTCTACTGCTTCTCAGACTATAAGGACCGGGGTCAGCCCAGCGACCCCAATGTCGTGGTCAGCCCCTCCGGCTCTCAGGTGCTCAACGTGGAGAGTAACGTCATCCAGTTTTTTGTTGGGAACTCCGAGATTCCCAGCTTTGGAGACGCATCGAGCAGAGCGACGCGCCCGCACACCATCTCTCTGCGAAAGATGAAGACGAGCCAGGACAGCTTCACCTTCTTCTCCAGCCGCTCGTACATTGACCTGATTCCGTCGCTACATGGAAACTACTACCTGCGCTACGTTTACTCCTTCCACAGCGGACCTTTCACCTACTTCCTGACGGTGCAGAGGGTCGGCAGGGACTCGCAGGCGTACCACACGCGCATTGTCCGCATGTGCTCCTCCGACCTGGTGATTCGCCGCTACGTGGAGATGCCGCTCGAATGCATCAGCACTGATAAAAGGCGGCGGCGCTCCACGGAGGATCTGAAGGTGTTCAACATCCTGCAGGCCGCCCATGTAACAAAGGTGGGCCCCGATGCAGATCTGCAGAGGCAGCTGAAGGTGGAGGAGGACGACGACGTGCTGTTCGCTGCCTTCGCCCGCGGAAAGCCGAACTCTCCGGAGCCGACGCCTAATTCCGCCATCTGCGTCATCTCCCTGAAACACATCAACAACATGTTCAAGAGATACCTGCAGGCGTGTAACACGGTCGACCCGTATCACTTCACTGGATCGGATAAGAAGTCCTGCTACAACGTGGTAAGTTCTGGATCAGGATTTGGGTCTTTAGAGGGTTCAGATTTCCGACTTTTTCCAACTTTTTACTGGATTCAGAAGCAACAAAACTACAACATACGTGTGATGCAGAACATCTAATCAGCTGTAATTTGGTGCACTTTACTGCTTTATAAAGTAAATATATCAGTGATAAACATCTCTACTAACATGTAGTGTTAAAGGACCATTGCAGTGATTTTGCGTGTTTAAGCCCAATAAGTACAACCTGCCTGCATTTTACGTTACTGCCAATATTTTCCTGTATTTTAGTTTTTTTTTTGGTCATTTTTCCAAATCCCCTAATCTTTCAAAATCAAATGTTCAGGTGATACACACCTTAAAATCCAGTGTTTCATCTCCATCCAATTATAGAACACACAATTGGATTAATTTATTGGCAAAAGGCATCTTCTCCTGGGACTATATTCCCTGGCGGAGAAATACATTTTCTTTGGTGTACTCCATGTTTGGGATCACTAAATTAAGTAATTTATAAGTAAATGAGTAATTTATTTAAAATAATAACAGCGTGTTGTTCGCTGTGATGGATTATTATCTCAAGCACAAGATTCTTTTATGCCAATTAATCTCTTTAATGAGCTCATTTATGAGCGTATTGGTATTTACAAACATCATCTGACTTGACAGTAAATTTGTGAAGTTTGCCTCAGTATAATGTCACCAAAGTTATTTTTTCTGCACATGTGGGATAAGCAGCAAATAGCAAAATGAGTTATTTACTTTTTAGATGTGTAAACAAAATACATGAAGGATAAGAGCTAAAATATTACAGGATTTAGTTATTTCTACTTTTACTGAAGGTAAAACTCTACTGTTTCTACTTTTACTTGATTCATTTTTACTCGTGTTGGTACAGTTTAAAGTATTATTTACTTCTAAAATCACCATGACAACATTTAGTGTTCATTGTTCATATCATTTTGAATATTGTTATCACATAAATACCTTCATGATGTTATTTTAAGGATATTTTCCCAATCCTGTGGGTAAATTCCACACTGAGCCGTCGTTCCGTTTTCTTGCCCAACAAGAAAACGGAACGACGATCGATTCCAGCACGAATTTAACGACGACCACATGACCAGAGAATTCATCAATGTGTTTTACGTTGCTTCCTGTCTGATTCCATTGTTAACATCACCCGTTATATCGGTTATCTAGGTTCCATCTTTTCACCGATGAGGCTTTTTACCTTCACAGTGGGCAAGCACATACAGGAGTCGTGTCAGAGTAATTAGCTAACACTTCTGTGGAAGACATCTGTCAAAACACTGGGTGTGTGTGTGTGTTTTCTCTGCAGGATTTAGCCTTTTTGTATTGGTGTGAATGGATGAGTTTAAGCATTACTGCATGTTACTGCGAACATTTGTTGGACAGTAATCAAAACCTCGACTGTTAAGGCCTCGTGATACCGTGGAGGCAATGTGGAAGTAACATAGCAGTAACATGGAGGTAACATGGAGGTAACATGGAGGTAACGTGGAGGTGACATGGAGGTAACGTGGAGGTAACTTAGCGGAAACATAGAGGTAACGTAATAGTAACATAGTAGTAACATGGAGGTAACCTAGCAGAAACATAGAGCTAATGTGGAGGTAACGTAGTACTAACGTAGAGGTAACGTGGAGGTAATGTAGAGGTAATATAGAGGTAACGTGGAGGTAACTTAGCGGAAACATAGAGGTAACGTAATAGTAACATAGTAGTAACATGGAGGTAACCTAGCAGAAACATAGAGCTAATGTGGAGGTAACGTAGTACTAACGTAGAGGTAACGTGGAGGTAATGTAGAGGTAANACATAGAGCTAATGTGGAGGTAACGTAGTACTAACGTAGAGGTAACGTGGAGGTAATGTAGAGGTAATATAGAGGTAACGTGGAGGTAACTTAGCGGAAACATAGAGGTAACGTAATAGTAACATAGTAGTAACATGGAGGTAACCTAGCAGAAACATAGAGCTAATGTGGAGGTAACGTAGTACTAACGTAGAGGTAACGTGGAGGTAATGTAGAGGTAACATAGAGGTAATGTTGTGGTAACGTGGAGGTAATGTAGTTGTAACGTAGAGGTAGCGTGGAGGTAACCTAGTGGAAACATAGAGTTAACGTGAAAGTAACGTGGAGGTAACGTAGAGGTAACCTGGACTTAGATAGCAATAATGTGGAGGTAACATGGAGGTAACATAGTAGTAACGTGGAGGTAACCTAGTGGAAACATAGAGGAGGAGGTAGTGTAGCAACAACTTGGAGGTAACGTAGAGGGTAACATAGCAGTAACATAGAGCTAACGTAGAGGTAATGTAGAAGTAACATGGAGGTAACATAGCGGAAACGTGGAGGTAACGTAGAGGCAACATAGAGGTAACGTGGAGGTACATAGCAATAATGTGGAGGTAACATAGCAGTAATGTAGAGGTAACGTGGAGCAGTAACAAAGAGCTAACGTGGAAGTAGTGGAAGTAACGTAGTACTAACGTAGAGGTAACATGGAGGTAACGTAGAGGTAACATGGAGGTAATGTTGCGGTAACATAACAGTAACATGGAGGTAACGTAGAGGCAACATAGCGGTAACGTGGAGGTAACGTAGTACTAACAGAGGTAATGCTGTGGTAACGTAGAGGTAATGTAGAGGCAACATGGAGGTACATAGCAATAATGTGGAGGTAACGTAGTACTAACGTAGAGGCAACATAGAGGTAATGTAGAGGTACATAGAATAACGTAGAGGCAACAGAGGTAACATGGAGGTACATAGCAATAACATGGAGGTGACATGGAGGTAATGAAGTAGTAACATAGAGGTAATGTGGAGGTAACGTAGAGGTCGAGGATCACACCAAGCTGGAAAGTGTTTTAACGAGCCCTTCTGGCTGAAAGTTTGTTGCTGCTTTTCCAGGTGTGGAAGCACCTCAACATTCACCAAAAGTGATGTCACAGGTACTAAACACACCAGAGTCACTCTGCAGCAACGCGACACCTTCCACCAACAGGGGGCAGCAAAAACAAGGTTTTCAGGATGGAGTTAAGTTACACTTTAAAGATGAACGATAAGAACTCGCTAGATTTTACTTAACAAAAAGGAGGGAAAAAAAGCTTTATTTAAAATGGGTTTCATAAAAATCTGTTTCATAAAATGGATTCGTTGCACATCAGGCCAAACAAAGATGGCTGCTGGACTTGAGATATTTCATTGCTTGTCTTGTAAAACATGAAAATAAAAATACAGACTTATTATAAATGAAACCATAAAATAACAGGAAATAAGCATAATATAGATGATTAAACCTGATGATAAAACTTTGTGTTTTGGTTATGTGTCATACAGCACTCCATATTTATTTGGATTCAAAAAAAATAGGTGCATTTAGTGAAACAAATTATTAAAATGGGCTTTGGAGGAATATTATTCATAACAGCATAGAATTTTTTGTTTAGGTTTATGGACATGTCATCGATGCAGAAGTCTCAGATATCAAAAAGAAGTTTTTATAAGTTTTTATTTTTTCGCTGCAGAAAAGCACTTTTTAGAGGAGACGTGACGGATGACATGTAATAAAAGTGTTAATGCAGATTTAAACCAGCTTTTCAACTACATGTAAATGTGGGGTGGGGGGGNTGGAGTTCCACGGGGGAAAGTGAGGAATGCTGGGTGGGTTTAGCAGCGCATATCTGACTTAGCGAGCCGTGATGAATGGCTGCTGGATAACAGAACATCAGCAGCTGGGCGGAAGATGATCCCTGAACCCACTGTGGCAGCCGGCCATGCTGGCAAGGCCGCCGCCACCTCCTCCTCCTCCTCCTCCTCCTCCTCCTCCTCCTCCATTCTGACCCACTGCTCCCCTCAACCCCCACCTGTTACCTCCACCAGTGGGAAAGTGGGAGTTACACCTATAACGCTGCGTTCACATGCTGACGGTAGAAAAGCCGCTTCTTTTAGCAGAATCACTGTCAACTGCAGCGGCAGACAACGACAGTAGACGTGGAAATGTTGCCATGGTAATTTTTTGGAATATAATTCAGGATGGAGGATGCAATACCGTTTTTAGCATTTTTTTGCACATTGTAATACATAATCAGGAAAGCTCTGACTGTTTTAGATTTTATATGTATATATATGCAGATGCATGTGGGTTCATCCCAGTTTGCACGAGTAAAAATTTCCATTGGCTAGTTAAAATATGAATAAATCAACATCCAGTTTGTCACTGTTGGAAAACTTAAACTTTTGATGACACCTAAAAGTGTTGTCTCCTGGCTGATGGTTCGAGGACAACAGTCCGAAATTAAAAGATAAATAGAAACAAATGTAAACTCTATGTTTCTGAAGCTTCCAACCGTCTTATCAGAGCGTCATTGTGTTGAGCTAACACAAAGCCCACGACGTTATTGATTTGTTCCAGCGGCTGGCAGCCAAACGCTGTTTTGATCAGGCACAGGTGACAGCAGATTCAATTATCAGACATTCCTTCCCTCTGAGTCACCTGATTCGCTGGCAGACGGGAGGCGTGTCATGTGATTTCCTGACGTACAGCAAAGTATAGCAGCGTCTCGTGCTGTGTAATTATCTTTACGTTCTGACAACAGTGTTATTTCAGTGTTATCTGCAATACAGCCAGTCTGTCCTGCAGTGATCTGCTCTCACTCCGCTCACACACACACATTCTCACACACTCACACACACTCTCACACACTCAGAGCCAGAATGTTGACTTTTGTCCTGGCAGGACTGATCAGAGACAAAAAACACAAAAATCTGCTGTTTCAAAATATTTCCATTTCAGACACATGTAGCACGTCAGGCTCTGCAGCATGTAGCACATCAGGCTCTGCAGCATGTAGCACATCAGGCTCTGCAGCATGTAGCACATCAGACAATGTAGCATGTCAGGCTCTGCAGCATGTAGCACATCAGACAATGTAGCATGTAGCGCCTCAGACAATGTAGCATGTCAGGCACTGCAGCATGTAGCACATCAGGCTCTGCAGCATGTAGCACATCAGGCTCTGCAGCATGTAGCACATCAGACAATGTAGCATGTCAGGCACTGCATCGCTGCAGCATGTAGCATGTCAGGTGTTGCAGCATGGAACATGTCAGGTAGTGTATTGCTGCATCATGTAGCATGTCAGGTGTTGCAGCATGCAGCATGTCAGATGCTGCATCGCTGCAGCTAAAAGTGGTTTTTGCGACAGAGAAAATGTTTTCCAGTTTCTCTTTGTTACGGCGTTCGGCGAGGCTTTCTGGCTCCGCCCTTCCTCAGCAGGAAGCCGTTGAATAACTGTCTAACTGATCCGTGTTCTGAGCGTGGAGCTGAAGGATCCGCTGATAGATTTATGACTCATATTTAGCGACATACGGCAGGTAGACTCTGTTATCGTGGCGTTTGGAGAGATAAGCACGGCCATAAATTCAGAAAAGCTGCAAACGTTCCAAAGAGGCAAACATGAGGTTATTTCTGTCATTTGCTCCACCAAACCCTGCCTTTCTGTGGAAAACTCCCAGTAGGATGTTGGATGAGGTTGAAAGCTGCTTAAGAGCGTGTTTGAAGGTTTAAGTGGCGGTTGTCAAGTCAAACGTGCCTCTTAGCTCTGGTTCAGGCAGCGAGAAATGATGAATGTTGTAATGACGAGTGGCTCTTTGGTCTGTTTGCGTGACGAGCAGACCTGCTTTCTGATTACCTCTTCAGGATATTTCTGTCTTCAGGGTTAGAGCTCTCAGTTACATCAGGCCGTGAAGCTGATGAAGTAATTACCGTTCTTCATCTGAGACATGAAGAGGACGGCGCGCTGCTGACGAGTTTTTCCACCTTTCAGCTATGAAATCTGTCACAGCATAACTGTAATTCTTCTCATGGAGTCTTTGTTAAGTGGAGAACAAATAGCAAACCGCTGAACTGATAATGACACAATAGTTAAAGGACCATACCGGTGATTTTTTAAAAATGTTTGAGTCCAATAAAATACTACACGTACACACGTTATGTTACTGACAGCCATTTACAAAAATGTAAAGCTGTATCTCAGTTTTTTGTGTTATTTTTCTAAATATGTCTAAGCAGAGACACACGCACTCCCCATGTTGGATCAGTTCAATTAATTAACTTCAGCAAAAAAAGTTATATGACGTCATGTTTTCTGTGATGATTATTTATATCTGCACATTTCAAGTCTTCAGGTTTCTGCGAGTTGATTTTTATGTCGTACCGGAATGAACTGAACTAATGTTAGTCTGGAAGGTAGGAAAAACAATTCTAAAATTTACCGCTCCAGTAGCATGTTTTGAAAATCGTTGTCAGGAATGTAACATGTATGTGGTTTGTATTTATTGGGCGAATTAGCTTGTACACACATCCAAACACACACTTTATACACACAGGAAACAGACTTGTGATGATTATGACACGTTTGAACCTCATTACGCGTCACACTGTGTTTTTATTGGTCGGTTTATAGATTTGGTCCGTAGTTTCACTCTGAGACTTTGCTGCTAATTTCTGATTCTGTCAGAATTTGTCTTTCTTTGCTCCGTCCGTCCTCCGTGGATGTGTCTCATATTGCGATATGGGAACGCCATTTTGGATCTGAACAGAGATTTCTTCATGTTGGTTATCTTGTGGGACGGCGTGGACACAGTGTAGGCGTCTTTAGACACAGACGAAAATGAGGGTTTTTTTTTTTTTTTTTTTNTTTTTTTTTTTTTTTTTTTTTTTTGTTTGTTCTGGTTCTAAATCTATAGAAATAGTACACAGATGTTGAAATGGCTTTTTAAAGTATTGATCTGATCCCATAATGTGCTGCGTCTTAACATTATTACTTTAAAAAGACATGCGAGGCCCTTTGTGTGCAGATTTGGACCGTCCCCAACACGCCTGGCAGCCGTCTTCATAAGTCTGCACAGGAAGCAGGAACATCTGAGCCTAAACAGAAAGAACGGCCACGTCGGAGGTCAAAATTATCATTAGGTTACCATTGATTTGCGAAAACCCACCAAACGCTGATTGCTTTTAAATTGAATCTCAGGCCTGATTGATTATCGTGTGTAATATAATTCCAACTGGGAGACACTTTTGACCGACAGTCATTTTAATTAGCCTCCCTGTTTTAATGAACAAGCTTTAAATCCTGGTTTGAAAAAAACAACAAAAAAAAAAACAAAAAAAATCAAGCAGCCGCAGCAGAGCATTGATTTTATGCTCTGCTGTGAAGGAATTCTTCATAATCTCTGATTATAAAATACAATTAAAAAGCCAGTCATGTGACTTCGTTATGCGTATTTGACTTTTCCGGTCAATTGTTCCGCGGCGAGATTAGATAAGAGAAACGCTGTGTTTAGCATACAGTAACTCTGAGTGGGTGGAGTCAGACAGCCAGAAGGGCTTACATCTTTACTGGACAATTAAAGGAGCATTCTGGTGACTTTGCATGTTTGAGCCCAATAACTACAACCTACATACATGTTACATTACTGCCAACCATTTCCCAAAATGCTGCTGGAGAGGTAAATATTAGAATTGTTTTTCCTACCTTCCAGCCTGCCAGTGGTGACTTGTTGTTGTGACATAGGAACAGTGTTAGCTTAGCCGCTATCATAGATAGATAGATAGATAGAAGCTTTATTTAGGACACAGAGGAAGGTCCATAGTACACTGTAAAAGAAAAGTAAAAGAAAAAAAAAATATTGCTGTGTTTCCATCAACTTATTTGCATTTTTAATGCGCATTTCTGGTTATTCGATTAAAAGAAATGTGAATTGATGCTCGTTTCCATCAGCTACGTTATGAATTATCTCAGAGGTGATTTAATGCTACATAAACTAATGTCCACAGCAAAACACAGCATGCAGAGTTTAAATAAAACCTTGGTGTGGAAGAATACTTATTACAGCTCATATGCAGTTATACACGCCTTATTAATGCAGCCAACAAGCTAGCGATGCTAATGATAGCGCTAACGTTGGCGCTCTATAACTCGTTAAGTGTACCGAGTACCGTGTGGTGGTGAAACTTTCAGTGTGGGTAAAAAAGTCGTTTAGGTGGCATGTCAAGTTATTTGTGGAAAAATTTATATGTTTTTCGGATATAACAAATAACAGATCCATCGTTCTACAGGCGCTTGCTGACGACTACCTGCTCTTCTGAGGTGTGTGTGTGTGTGTGTGCGTGCTCACCCCGCAGCGCACGTCACGTCCTCGTCTTAATGCGAATAAACTGTTTCATCCACTTTATTCGCATTTCATTTTATGCGAATAATCAGTCAATCCACCTCTGCTAAGCGCATAAATTTTTAATGCGCATTTTGGAGTTAATGTGAATTAACTGTGTTTCCATTCAGGTTTTCTAATGTGCATATTCAAAATTCGCATAAAAATAGTTGGATAGAAATGCCTCTTATGTAAAAATATATATCTGGATTGTCCCCAACGATTAGCTAGCTTAGCTGCATGCTAACTTCAGGTGAGTTCTTGTCTTGTGGTAGATCTGGACTTAAGAGCGTATTTAAGTTTAGCATCATAGAGGCTAATTAGCATCATAACCTGCCAAAGATCAGATCTGATGACATCATCAGTCATTTTATTGATGTTTTATAATGACTATAGACGAGCAGCTAAAGCTAATCTGAGTTACTGTTTACAAGCTAAAATATTACACCATTTATTATTTCTACTTTTACTGAAGGTAAAACTCTACTGTTTCTACTTTACTCTGATTCATGTTTACTCATGTAGGTACAGTTTGTAGTATTATTTACTTCTAAAATCACATTGTTCATATTGTGCAGAATCTCGTTATCATAAAAGTAGCTTCAGATATGGTGGTATTATTTTAACCCACAGTGGGGTCTGTGGAGCAGCAGAGTGGAACGGTGCTGCTGACTGAGTGGGCTCCGCTGTGGATTTCTCGCTGTGAGTCCCACAAGCCCCAGCCTGCTCATGCCATTGCTAAGCTGGTATTTGTTCTCTTGTCTTCTCCCGCCACGAAAACCAGAATCACAACAGCAAAAGTTATTTCCAAAAAACCTAAATCCTATAGCTTATAAACTAAAAACTAAAAAAAAACAAAAAAACCCTAGAAACTAAAAAAAAACCTAAATCCTACAGCTAAAAAACTAAAAACTAAAAAAAAACCCTAAATCCTACAGCTAAAAAACTAAAAACTAAAAAAAAACTAAAAACTAAAAAAAAACCCTAAATCCTACAGCTAAATAACTAAAAACAAAAAAAACCCTAAAAACTAAAAAAAAAAACAAAAACTACATCCTACAGTTAAAAAACTAAAAAATTAAAAAAAACCTAAAAACTAAAAAAACCCCTAAATCCTACAGCTAAATAACTAAAAACTAAAAAAAAAACCTAAAAACTAAAAAAAAAAAAAAA
>VXCM01007202.1:0-22569 GCA_014773175.1 Lucifuga dentata
TCGCATCTTTGCTTTGGCATAGGTTTTACGTCGGATGCCCTTCCTGACACAACCCTCTGCATTTATCCGGGCTTGGGACCGGCACAAGGAGGACACTGGCTTGTGCCCCCTTGAGGCTGCATTATTATTTTTGGATCAAAGTCTAAAAATCAATATCAGCTTTTAAGCTCTGGATCATCTCTTCTAATTATTATCCTGCATATGCAAAGTCAGTTTTCTACCTTTTATTGTGCTGGAGTGAACTAGTTCCATAACTCTCATTCTGAGCACATCAATCCATCAATAGCATCAAATATTTAGCATCTTACCTGTCTTCCATCAAAGCTGTTGGCTGCCTTTGTCTGTCTTTGCCCTGAGGTAAGCAATTCACTGTCAGAAAAGCAGAGAAAAGTCTATTATTTGTATTTTACTCTCAGCACATGTACTTGTACTGTATACATAACCTTGTCAACGCTGAGAAAAAGAAGTCCAGGAGTCAGCCGAACCATCCTGTACTCATACTGAATTCCTAATCGGAGTCCTTGTCCAGTATTTTGATCGCAATCAACTGTTCAGAGAGCAAACTTATGACATTACGCTCAGCTTTTTTCAGTCCTCCTTATCTGCAGTTATTTGATTTCCAGAGGTGATTACAGACGGCTAATCTGCCCGGCCGGCTCCGTACGCGAGCTGAGAGAGGCCGTGACGGTAATGTCAAAGACAGCGATAAGCAGGAGAGAGGGCCGGAGCCGGCGGAGCTCCTGAGATGGTTTCTAAGTCCGTGTCCACTCATCATCACGCAATTAGGTTTGACGTGAAGAGAGGAAGTCGCCAGTGAGTTGAGTCAAGCGGCTCTACAGGGAGGTCAGCGAGTGTTTGCTTCGCGATAAATCAGGACAGGCGTTCTTTCTGGGTTAAGTTTGGATTCTAGGAGCAAATATATTCATAATTTCTCTGCAAAACCTCGTAGGAACATCAGGAATTTGGTGCAGGAGATGATTTTTCTTCTCGTTTTCTTTTCTCTCACCAAATGAGTCAAACCAAAAAAAAAAAAAANAAAAAAAAAAAAAGATTCCAAGTTCTAGTCACAGCAATTCAATGTGGCTGTATCATAAATTATACTTAACTGTCAGGTGTTTGTGATATTAAATAGCCAATCAGGTTAAAGTGACGTGTCTTTTGGTGATTTTAGGTTCTAACTAATGGCTTTATTAATGGTTAACATATAATTCATTAATGCTTTAGGGATCAGAAATAAGCCAGAAATAAATACCAGGTTGTGAAAAATGTTTTTTCTCCTGTATATGCTGCTATAACATACAGTATAATATATGCTGCTACAGGATAACCTGTTGTGACTTTTTCTTCCTGATCAAATCTTTGATTTATTGGGAAAGGTTCAAGAAGAGGACTGGAAACAATAATCAATTTTAGCACCTTCAGAGCAGTTTGCATCTCCTTTCATCTAACTCTAAACATGAAACATGGCTGTCAAGTGACACATGTTACCCAGCGGCTGAAGGTATGAACAGCTCTCAGAGGATAATCATGGTTAACTGGTCACCAATCAATAGAAGAAGTTAGTTGGATGAGAGATGAAACAGATTCAAGACTAAACAGAAAGTTCAGGTGTCCGTACACATTATTATATGACTGAGAACCTTAACTATTAACTATTTTTTCTTTTTTTTTTAAATTTTTTCTTCTGTTTTTTCTTTTTTCTTTTTCCTTTTTTTTATCTGTCTGCATATGGTATATGCCAAGACTGGCAAAACCGTTTTGTATATTTATGCAATTTGATCTTGCAACAGACAGATAACATATATGAAAAAATTAAAAATAAAATTAAAAATAAATAAGAAAATAAATGTGGGAATATAAAGAGAAATAAATAAAAGAATATATAAATGTAGAAATATATAAAAGAATAAATAAATGTAGAAATATAAAGACAGATTTAAAAAATAAAAGAATATTAATGAGCATGTTTATTTATTTTCACATTTATTTGTTCATTTATTTCGGTATATATTCATTTGTTTTTGTACATATATGTTTATGTATGTATTTATTCATTTTTTCCTATTTAAATTTCTGTATTAATTTCCTTATATTTTTTTAATTTTTCTATTTATTTTTCTATAGTTTCATTTATTTATTTTTATATTTATTTCTGCATTTATTTCCATATTCATTTCCGTATATATATTTATTTTTGTAAAAAAAAAAAAAAAAATTTAACTAACTTCATGTGGTTTTCTCTTATTTAAAAGATTTTTTTAACTTTGGTTTGGTAATGACTGTTGCACATACAGTTGGTAAAAACTTTTGCAGCAAATTAAAGCTTCACATCAGAAATTGATTGCGAGCTGTCAGAGTTGAAAGGAAACATAAAAACTCATCTGACCTTTAACCTCACAGGCCTCTTCCACTGACATCAAACTACCAGCAGACTGTAGTTACAACAGCAGAAAGAAACAATACTTGATTTTAAGTCAAACACAGCACATAAGACAAACCAGGAGCGTCTCATTCAGATCACGTCCTCAGCCCAAATGAAGTCCCAGAGTTGGTTTGGAAACCGACCAGGAAACTTCCTTGTCATCGTAAGCTCGGTCCAATTGATTAGGTCTGTACCTGAGTGTGATTGCTGTATTCTCACGGGTCCAAACAAACCCACCGCAGGGTGAAATGCTGCAGGTTCACAACTAATGAAACCAGGCGCAGCACTGAAACTGCATGAGAGAACGAAGGCAGAAAAACAGAACCTTATCACCCCAAACCGATTCTGCCTCTTTTAGAAGATGGACTTTAACTGATGATCCCCTGACAGCCATCGCTGGAACGGAGTGTTACAAGCGGTACTTAAACTGGCGTGCTGAATAAAAAGCTGCTTTTAACTGCAGCTTTTGACTCCACTCATGTTGACGTGAGAAGTTATCTGAAAAATCGTCTTGATGGTTGGAACCGGGAGAAGCTCCAGCAAATCTTTTTTTTTTTTTTTTTTTTTTAACGTTCAGGATTCTGGCACATGAAGAGTCTCCAGATAACCGCAGGCACAAAGAGAAACATGTGCTTCCAGCTTTAAAGGCCTGAGAGGCGCTCGGCATTAACAAATGTACCATAATCACTTTCTAAAGCTGCTCGTCCCCTGACCGCTCTTTTCTAATGTGATTAAAGGCAGAAGCGTATTCTCGTTTTCAAGTGAGCTGTTAGGCTGTCACGTTAAAGGAAGCCTCAGTGTTCCGATTATTCTTTGTTCAACAGCCAACAATTTTGAGAATTACTGAAGGGAGAAATGTATTTTATGGATTATTCTGCTTTTTTTGTGCCTCTGCAGGAAGTGTTGGTGGGTTTTTAGCTTCGCCGCCGCTCATTATTCTCCACAATAACTGCAGGATCTGCAGGATCCCACAATCACATGTGATTACGCTAATGTGCATGTAAGAAGCGGGAAAATGATCCTGTCCTCAGCTCTTCTGCACTGTTAAAGGAGCATACTGGCAAACGTGCATGTTTGAGCCCAATATATACAATCCAAGTACATGTTATATTACTAAACCATTTACCAGAATCTAACTATAAAGGCAGAAATCTCTGTCTGTGGCACCAACATCGCTAAAACCCAGCGCTATATGAAGCTGAAATTCAGCAGGTTTATTGCTCAGGACCCAAAGACGTGCAGCGTCACGTATGAAGTTNATGAAGCTGAAATTCAGCAGGTTTATTGCTCAGGACCCAAAGACGTGCAGCGTCACGTATGAAGTTAAAACCATAAAACCAGTAACACCAGTTAAAAGCTGCTCCAGTCCAGCATCTGGCCCCGTACAGCAAAGCTAGCTCAGAGGACATGCAGAGCTAAATAATGTCAGGCTGCGGAGGCGCACACCATGAAGTCCGACCCATTCTGAACACACGTTTTTTTGAAACAGCGCTGCACTAGTAATAATAAATTTCAGAATTTTTTTTAACCCTAACCTCTCCAGACTGCATGCTCATGTAACATGCATAGTTCAAGTCACAGAATATAATGAACTAATTAATTTTAAATTAATATTTACTTTTTAATTTACAAAAAAAAAAAAAANAAAAAAAAAAAATATATATATATATATACACACACATTTAAATACACAGTTTAAAAAAAAATTCTAAATTTTTCAACTAGAATGTAGGAAAAGTTCAAGTTTTGAGAGTTCTGAGTGTCTGGAACACAGCATTAGTCTCTCTCTCTCTCTCTCTCTCTCTCTCTTGTATTGCTTTGGNACACAGCATTAGTCTCTCTCTCTCTCTCTCTCTCTCTCTCTCTTGTATTGCTTTGGTTTGGTTGTCCTTGTTTCCTTTAACTATTCTGCTCCTTTAGTTAATTTAATGCTTTGTAGCTTTAGTTATATAAGCTAAATAAATCTTGTAACTCCTTGTCAGAACTTCAGCCAGTCATGACAGGAAACGCCTTTAGGGTGTCTTGACATGATAATCGGAGAGCGGCGCCCTGAGCTGGGCATTCCGTTATCGTATATTGGTAACTGAGCGGTGACTCACAACCTCATGGCGATGCAACCTTGAAAGATTGTCCCTTCCCCACTTTGCTAACCGTTCAGATTCCAGTTTGACCCGTTTGCCAGTGACCTTTCCAACGCTTTCCAACCTTTCCAGAGCCATTTCCCGAGTCGTACTACATAACTTTAAAATTCTGCCATGATTTAGGCAGAAAGTCCAAAGTTGGACAGGTCTACCAGGTTTGTAAACTAGCATACAATCTATGGTTGCTGTGTCAACTCTGGACGCTTCTTGATCCAAGATGGCGTGTAGGCAGCAAGTTGAACAACACAGTTCAAATACCATCATGTAAAAACACCTTCACGATCTCGCTGTACTTTAACGAACAAGTCTAGAAACATGCAACTACCACCAATATGTCGCTGTGATGATGATGATTCAGCAGTATGAATGTTTTCACACATCGAATTTCAAGATAATGGTTGTAAAAGGATTGATATTAGCAAAATAAAAGCACAATCAGAGGACTTCTGGACCTTGGATATATGTTTTATTTTGGAGATTTGCCATAGCAATTGCTGTTATCTTTTGTAAATCCGCTGCGGATTGTTGTGAAAGATCTTATGAATCCTCAAAATAAGCAGTCATCTTTTATTTTTTATTAAGTTTAAAGCAGAATCTAAGCAGACTTTTATAAAAGGGGTCCCTGAGGTGCTGCAGCCGGATTGAATTCCTGAGTTTTACAGGCTCTAATTAATTGGGGTTCATCCAGCCAACGAGTTTAACAGCCGATTCTGATGCTCTGAGATTCACAAATGAGATCAATTAAACGTTAACCAAACAAAACATACTTATATAATGGTAGATTTGTGGTTATTAAATCAATAATTCGTTATCATTACTTTCTTGGAAAAGCTTGGTTATGAACGCAGCATCTCAGATGTGTTGATGAGGATAATAACGCAGCGTGTGCGTTTCATCTTCGATTTATTGGTCCTTCATGATTCAACTTCATACATGTATCCCAGTGCTCAAGTCGAGTCTATTCTTCTTCTTCTCTCTCATCCTGTACAATGATTGGAAATGTTAGCGCNCCCCCCCCCCCCGTTAAATTTAATTAATCAATCCTTACTTCCTTTTTCTCTTTCTTCTCTTTCTCTCCATGTTCTGGACAAAGATAAGATATGTTCGTCACCTCCATCTGTCTCATTTACTTTCCATATATCACGCCTTAATGAAAAAGCACGTCATCTTGCATTTTAATCAAACGCACACACAGGTTCTTCCGTGATTCGGTGCCGCAGGCCTCCAGAGAACATATGAAACCCATCTGACGGGCTAAAGCACACGTGCGCGCTTCACGGTGTTGCTTTAATATGTTCGTGTAGCTTTGTTTCTACCTCATGGCATGTTCGGTACTTCTTTATGCTTAGGTGTGAGATTTTCTTTCAGATCAAAACCATTTTCAACACGTAATGCTTGCCGTTATATAAAGATATACCTTGTAAAGCCTGCGGTGTTGCGGTCTAATGGCTGAACGTGGAGTTAGGAAGGAGTTCTTGTAACAAGAGCTAATTTGCTCCATCGATCTGGATGCTGGGATAATGATGATGATTGCTGTGTTTCTTCTTACCAGCATGTTACTGATGTTTTCTATTACTGTACCTGTCCAGAACGACCAGCTTTCCCCCCTCCGACAGGCAACGATCTCTTTTATGACTTGTTTACTTTCAGGAAGCTATTAACTCTAATGCGAAGGCGTGTTGTGATCATTACTATCTGTTAAGGGAGGACCAGAGCACAGTGCAATTGTCCTTTTCGGCTCCATCGCTCCTGGAAGCTTCTTGGAACAAATTAAAAGCATGTTAATGCTGCTTGGACAAAATGAGTTATATTAGTGGCATTACAGGAGAAGCACAGCACCAGCAGATAGGATGAGAAAAGGTCGATAATAAGAGCTGCTTCCTTTACGTTAATCAGCACATCGTCGTCCCAAGGTGTGCCACAGGTGAAAACCAAAGCAGATTCATGTGTTGATGAGCTGCTTCATATTTAAGAGCCATGTTTCATATTGCCTCGTCTGGTGTCTAAGTGAAACTGGCGTCAAATCAGCAAAGGAATACAAAATTCTCTGCTTAAAGCCCAGCAGACTGTAAGATTTCAGGCTGGTTTTACCTTGATTTTATCGATTTTCCACCTGACGCCGCCGTCAGACATGCTGTGTAAGCAGGATCCCAAATCGAGGACTGATTTGACTGAGATGGCACGTCTGAAATTTTGGCCGATTGATCCGATTTGTGATGAAGTACCTGAGTGTTTCTGCGTGAGCGGAGCCGCTGTAGTAATAACATACATGATGCAGCCAGCAGAGCACGTGGACAGGAAGTGGACAGAAAAAACGGCAGATTTCAGAGCAGAATGAACTCTGCCTTTATTTTTATTATCAGCAATTTCTTATCAAACGTATTGATCAGCAACACGTGAGGAAATAAAGTTTAAAACAACGCCCAGATTTCACACTGCTGAAATTTACCACCATACTAAACCGGGTCTTAATTTTGTGGACAGTGTGTTTTATGAATCACTTAAATAAGGAAATATTGTCGTACCGCCTCTTTCAAGGTAAACCCTAAAACACTAAAACTGGATGACTTTGATGAGGATGAGGGCCAATAAAATGTCATTCTGACTGTCAAAGGGCCACACATTAAAAAAAAAACAAAAATTACTGTGAACGCAGTAATTGTCATATGAGCCATAAAAGTCATATGAGGGCCTGGTAGATTAAAGCTGGGGCTTTAATCTACCAGGCTATCTATCTATCCGGCTATCTATCTATCTATCCGGCTCCCAGGCCACCAGTTGCCCATGTCTGCCCTAAAAGATGCTGGTAATATTTGAATTTATTAACATTTGAAGTGTCTTTTATGAATTCCACCCATACATATGCTTTCTGCACAGCTCTAGTTTGTTTCCATGCCAAAGCCAAAGGGCAGCTGAGCACAGGGTCACTGATACCTGTAGACGTGAAGGGCTTTTCTTTTTTGTTTTTCATTTTCATAATGCTAATGTTGAAGATGAGAAGCTGGAGGATGAAAGGCTAATAGCTGAGTACACTCATCGAGGCTAAAGAAAGAAACAGGAGTGATGTTGGAGTACAAATAACATCTGCGTCACCCATCGGTGCTCTGCTAATCAGTGAGGGCGAACCAGCGCACTTCAGCTCGACTTCAAAGCAGGACTAGAGATTTGATGGCAGGCTCAATTCGACTCGACTACGAGTGTAATAGAGAAAGAAGCGGCTTGGCATGTCTCGGTATGATTTGGTACCATAGCAGATAAAAGCTATTATAGTTCAGGTTGTATGTCAAAGGAATCATCTGAATTTAGGCTTTGGAAGTATAGAAGCGAGATTAGAAGCCAAAATAAATTATATAAATGTGTGGCTGGTGGCCATGAGGGCTAGCATCCAGGCTACGTGGGCAGATATTTTGTCCTCATGTATGTAAATGAAACTGGATAGTGCAGACGAATTTTTAGAGTGGGAAATAACTTTTATTACTGTACTTCTAAAAAGTACAAATTTAAAGTTAGTAGTGGTAGTTTACCTTACTGTCATTTTTTTCTTGATTTTCCTTCCTTCTTTTCTTTAACCGGTCTGAAAATCCAAAAAAATTGGAGATACAGGGTTTTGACACATCAGCAGAAGTACCCTGTTCTCATCTTCATGATGAGTACTTTTACTTTGGATACTGGAGTACATTTTACATGATAGCTAATACAGCTATACGCTCTTAATTTTAAAGTTTAAAATCACAGCCTTTAAAACTGTGCATTTTTTTTCTGTTGTATTACTATATTTACGTTAAAGTTCCATACCGGCAATTGTGCATGTTTGAGCCCATTATATATACAACCCACATATATGTTACATTACTGTTCCCAAAACAGAAAACCATATTTTAGTTTCCTGTTATTTTCCAACAGCCTGCAGTTGTTTAAACCGGTTACTGTAAAGTTCAGAATAAGGCACAATCTATTTTTACATGTGGCTCGTTATCCTCTGTTTTTTATATATGTATAATTAAGTTGTTCCCATGCATTAATAACTTATGGCCACACTTCAAGTATCTTCAGCTATGATTTAAGTATCTTGTTTCCATTTATTAGTAACTCTTGGACTCGTGGCTGCAAGTTTTTTTCTTTTTTTTAATAAATGCCACCAGCCGGGCTCCATCGTGCTGCTAAGCCATTTTATGTCTAGTCTAATTATCATGGTTCGGGTCAGTTTTCCACAGTCTGTTTAAAGTTGGGCTGTAATGTTTGGACCCTTTAATATGGATTACTGTAACTTCTCTGTCAATACAGAAGAGAAAACGTGTTTCTGTGAAATTTATTCAGCATAGAGAGAAAATATGAACCATACTTATAATAATTGTTTCAGCATTCACAGAAGTGTCAGGATGAGAAAAATTACCAGAAAGCAGATTATAATATCACGGCTTTGCTGTGTTTGCAACCTTTACGCAACGCTGGCTCTGTCAGGTAATTGTTGCAGTAGAAATATAACAAATGAAGGAAACACATTTTGTTCAGTGTGTGGAAGCTGTTTCACTTCCTTTTAGAGCTGAGCTTAAATAAATGCAGCTAAATATGAGTTAATTACAAAATATGATTTTTATTTTTCATTCTCAGGTTTTTTTTAATAATCACTATTTTAATGCTGCACGTGCTAACATTTGCATGTCTCCAATTGCAAATAGCCTTCTTCATCATTTTTCACTTAGTTTCTGCAGCGGTAAATTAGCTTTCATCACAATCTTCTCTTCTGTTCTTTACCACTTCATAAGCCGGTGATTATTTATCGCTGTGAATGAAAGAAGAGCCAATTAGAAAGGAACCGGGTTGTACTGTGTATGCTCGCTTGGTATTTCAGTTTCACTGTAAGACAAACACGATTAGTCTCCTCGCCGTGTCGTTCTGACCACACTCGGCTGCCCGCGCCTTCCAGCCAGCCTGCAGCCATTTACTCCGACATGAGTGATCACCCTGAACGACGTACGAGGCCGTGGCGTTCACAACTTGCAGGCCGTAACCAGNTGAGTGATCACCCTGAACGACGTACGAGGCCGTGGCGTTCACGACTTGCAGGCCGTAACCAGGATCTCACAAATTCTCAATCCACAGGACTGCAGAGAATTTAACCAGACACAAATTACAGTCCATTAATTTTGCTTCCTGGTGCATTGGTTAATTTATTATCATGGCTTTTCAAACGTATTTACTGTGACGTGCTATTATTAATTTAAAGGCTGAAGCTTGTCCTGGAGTATCCCTGCATGTATTGACGCTCCAGTTGCTGTTGCTGAGGCTTATACACACTGACAGGGATCAATTTCTGCAGGGGAAAGATGATGTTAAGTCTCAATTTTATCAGTAGCAACCTTAATAAAAGCATCATCTAAATACTCTCCAGATTTGGCAGTTTTAATATTGTCAGATCTGGTTTGTTGGCCAAGTATCATCAGCCCATTCTGAGTGCTTTCGATTTTGTTTAAAAAGAAAAAGGGGGGGGGGGGNGGGGGGGGGGGGTATCTAGCCCCTATGGTCTATCTAGGTCACTTTACATTTTAGTGATATGGTACGTTTTACATTAAAGGACAATACCTGTGATTTTGCAAGTTTAAGCCCAGTAAATGCTCTTCGCATACAGGTTACGTGGCTGATAACCAATTTCCAAAACGTAAAACCACATTTTAATTGTTCCTGTTCTTCTTCCAAATCCCCACCTTAAAATTCAATGATTAGCCTGCTAAGAAATATGTAGAAGGGATTGTCCTTTTTCATTTCTTGGTAAAAGCCCTCTTCTTCTGGGACTATATTCCCTGGCGGAGACATACATTTTATTTCCTGCAGCTCCGTGTTGGACCGGTTAAATAAACTTACTAACAATCATTTCCCAAAGCATACTACTGGAACAGTGAATTAAAAATGTTTTTCCTACCTTCCAGACCTCCATTGGTTTCAGTTCATTCTCTATTAAAATCAACTTGTTGATACTGTAAACGTTCTTGGGATAGGTAATCCATCATCACCAACAAGACGTGTATTCAGGTTTTTTTAGAAGTTATGTAATTTTAGTGTTTAAGCTCAATAAAAAGCGTGGAGTGAATGTATGCCTCCACCGGGGAATATAGTCCCAAAAGAAGACCTGCGTTTATGGAAAAATTTAAAGGACCGTGACTTCATAAGGCTGTGTAACTATTAGCAGGAGAAACATGGATTTTTAAGGTGGGTGTATCACTTGAATATTTGATTTTGAAAGATTAAGAGATTTAGCAAAATATCAGGAAAGCTGAAATACAGTTTTATCCTTTGAGAAATGATTGTCAGTAACATGTATGAAAACTGAATATATTAGGGCTCAAACATGCAAAATGGGTGGTATGGTCCTTTAAACGAAGGTTAGCTTAAATGAAGGTAGCTTGTGTGTGTGTGTGTCTTTGTACATTCTGCTTTCACAGAATGTACAAAGTGATGAAGCAGCAAAGGAAAATAAAGTGGATCAGTGATTTTCTTGCACATTAAATCATTGGAAGCATTTCAAAATCGACACCTAAATGGAAATGAGAACATGGAAACGTGTTTAATATGTTCCCTTTAAACCATCTAATGAGCTTTACTTTTCAGACATATTTTTACCCAGTTTTAATTGATGCCAAGATACCTTTTCATCTGCAAATTATTAAAAATTATGCTGTAAAACTTTAACTGTTGGGAGTCGGGGAGAGATGAATGCAAACATCTGCTCCATCAAGAACGTTCTCTCTAAAACTGGAGGTTTCCTGTTTGCAAAAAAAGAGTTGTTATTGGTTTAATAATATTTTTAGATTTTGGCTATAATTTTTTTTTTATCTGTGTTTAAAGGCTGAGTAACATTTAGCTTTGTTATCCATCAGACAGGGTGATTGCTAAATGTAATCAATCCGTGCAGGGCTGGCCCATGGCATAGGTGAACTAGTCGGTTGCCTAGGGCCCCGCGGCCGCTAGGGGGCGCCACGCCAAGAGAGTGAAACTAAAGTGAACTTTCATTAGCAGTAAATAAGTTCAGGAGCTGCAGAGATGTAACTAANAGTGAAACTAAAGTGAACTTTCATTAGCAGTAAATAAGTTCAGGAGCTGCAGAGATGTAACTAACTGTGTTAACTTTGTGAGCTATATCACCTGATAGAAGTGGGAACAGTATATATAGAGCTCAATGTGCTTAGACAACTCACTAAAGGTGTGTTATAAAACACACCTTTATTCAGCACAGAACTAATATAACATGGAATTTATGCATATTATGGTTTTACATTATGTTTTAGTTAAGATGAGGCTCATAGAGATGTTTATGGAGTGGGTTGGGGGAATTGTGGGATGTAAGATTAATACTGTAGAGTGGGAGGTAAAGGGTAGCCACGCCCCTTTTGTATGTTATTAGAAATTACTACAGTAGTGTGAAATGTGTTTAATTTGCATTTTACTTTTGGCTGTTGGGGAGAGTGAAATAAATAATATTTAGTAATCCACAGATATTCATGTTTTTATTTATTATTTATTTATTTATTTATTTTTAGCTTGACAGCATTCATGCCAAAAATACGATCTCTGGTGCCCCTGGATGGGGGCCCCCAGCAAACAACTTGCCTAGGGCCCCAGAAAGGCTAGGGCCAGCCCTGAATCCGGGCCTCCGAGCTTTTGCATGAAGTCAAACCATGTTCAGTCTGATTGTGCTACCCTAATGTTAGCTAGCAAACGCTACACACAAAGCAGCCGGAGGATTTGACTATATGAAATATTGGTAGAGATGTTAATTCAGGAGGTGCTCATTATGCCAGCAGCTCCGTCTCTTCTCCCAGCTTCATAATTATCTTTGAGGTGCCTAAACCTGCTTCTTTGCATCGCCGCATAATTCCAGCCCTATTATCTCAGGGCGTCCTTCGTTACCGTGCCGCCGTGCGTTCTGTTCTCCCCATGCGCTAAAAGCAACGGAGTCCGCGAGTCTCTCAAGACCTCTGGCTCATGAATAACCGCCGGAGGAGTTCTTAAGGAGGATGAGGTTTTGTTGGCTTTTTCACGGGTCCAGCTGCTTCCTCGCCCTCATCGCCCTGCCAGGAACCTTAAAAAAAACAAACAACTTCACTCCACTGCTTTACCTTTTCCTGTTTCAAAGATAAATCCAACACCTCTCTTTCCTCCCTACCCCCCATACTTATCTTCTCTTTGCATCTCTCTCTCTCTCTCTCGCTCACTTGCTCTTCCTTTCCTTCTCCTTTGAAATCATTGATTTTTTGGAGATTCTATAAAATATTTACAATGTGTGGGCAGAGTTCTTTCTCTGGGAATTTGGGAGTGGGGGGGNAGAGAGAGAGAGAGAGAGAGGAGGGAAAGCAAAGGCAGCCCAAAGAGGAGAGAGAGAGTAAGAGCTATGGAAGCCTACCTGAAGCTGTGGTTGGAATATCGATGCTTCGCTTTGAAACGGCTCCCGATTCTAAATAAATAAACAAAGCTATACCGATAAAGATATTCACGGCTTTCTTTGTGATGCCGTTTCCCCTAAAACCACAGAACATATCAATCGGGAAGCGTGTTCTGATCATTTGAGTCAAGGAAAACAAAGTCCTGCTCCATTTTTTATTTTTTATTTTTTTTACCTGTCCTTTCATTTCGCTGCAGGTCGACTGTCTGGCTTCAATTACAGCCGAATTAAATAAACGCCTCCAGATTGTAAAAATATACAAATGAAACGGAGCCGAATGACAGTTTGACCTCAAATCAGCCAAACCACGAGACGACACACGGGACCGTTAGGCCAGTTTATGCAGGATCTGATTTCCACAAATATTCTTCATTTCTTTAAGAATTTATGGTTTAAATTAAAGCTGCGTTGCTATGCAGCACTGATGAGCCGTTGCATCGTTTCCCATCAATTTGACCAGAAAATTCTCCAATCAATGAGTTTTCCAGATACGGAAACTCACATTCGCAAGATTCATTAGTAGTGAACTGTGAATTTTGAAGTGGATTTTTAAAAAATTCAAATTAATAAATGAATAACGTTTAAAGATAGTAGACACCCTTTCATTGTCTTTTACACACACACACACACACATATATATATATATATATATATTTTTTTTTTTTNGACATGGAAGATAAAAAAAAAATAGCGAGTCCTTTTGCGAGATAACACTGATCAACTCTCACTGAGCCCAACGCTGTGTCAACCCATTGTTGTCATGGAGATGACGGGATGCTGAATGTGATTGGACCAAAGCAGAGTGGACATTCTCACACAGACAGTGCAGCAGTTGGACATTCGGTTTTGTTTTCTCTGCTGCAAGCAGCAGAGAGGGAATTTTGACTTGTTGAGTCGCAGCGATGTCTTGCAGATAATACAAGTAGTGATTAGGAAAAGTATAATTTGCTCAGAGTCCAGAGACAGTTGTCTCCAGAGTCTGGACTTTGAGGATGACTGTCTTAGGGACTCTGTAGCTCTTGTCATACTGCAGACAGACACAAATACCAGCGATGAAAAGGAGCTGTTTGATAAACATTTTTCTCTGACTTACGTGTACACTTAACATTTTTACCAGCGCAAGAAATCAGAAGATGATTGTTTTTAACTCTCATCCTGCCCTGATTATTAGCACTAGCGCAGCGCCTGTTCAAAACATGCGTGTTCAGAACGGGCTGGACTTTATGATGTGCACCGCAGCCTGCCATCATTTAGTTCTGCACGTCCTCTGAGCTAGCTTTGTTTGCTGTACGGGGTCGGGTTGAGACCGGGACCGGACCACACGGACTACTTTTTACCAGCACAGCTCAATTTGAGAACCGCTCATCCAAAAACTTCACATGTGTCGCTGCACGTCCTTGGGTCCTGAGCAATAAACCTGCTGAATATCAGCTTCATACATGACGGGTTCTAGAGACGTTGGTGCCACAGACAGATTTCTGTCTTTACAGTTAGATGTTAAAAAGTCATATGCAGCGTGAATGGATTCACTATTATGCTGCATTTATGTGTTGGGAAAGTCAAACGTCAATGCAGTTCTATTTTGAAATATAGTATATTATTACAGATTGTGCTGTAAGGTTCAGACTCAGGTTGAAGTCTCGTGTTTTGCTCTGGCTGGAACATGAACGGTGGTTAAGGGTCAATAAAATGGTTTTTATCCAGATTTTATTCCCACATGCTCCCATAATTGTCAGGTTTCCCACTCTGAGAAAACTTTTCATGACAGTTTACAGCAAATGAGATAATTTTCCCGATAACAAACAGCTGCTGGAAACAGAAAGTAAAGAGAAAACAACTTTAATGTGCGGTAACACTCAAAAATAAACACCGACTTACTAAAACCAGACATATTAAACTGCATATGCTCAATTCAGCTGGACTAGGATGTAGGAAATACGACTGTCTTTGTGTCTTATTAACTCTTATCTGCTCTTTCTCAGGTGGGAGGGACGATGTACAACACGGGCCGCCACGTCTCTCTGCGATTGGACAAGGAACATCTTGTTAACATCTCTGGTGGACCAATGACGTACAGCCATCGCCTGGAGGAGATCCGGCTACACTTTGGCAGCGAGGACGGTCAGGGCTCCGAACACCTCCTCAACGGACAGGCCTTCTCCGGAGAGGTGAGAACCGTGTGTGTGTGATTGATCACAGCTAATATTATCGTTTGATAATTATATCTAAGAGTTGAATGTTCATGTGAAATTGAAAAATATGGAAAAAAATGCAGCAGGGTTCTCTTTGCAGTTATTACCTCACATTTTCCTAAAACATGAAGGAAAAACGGTTAATCTGTTTAAAATGTTCACAATAAAAGAGGTCATTTTTAACACTTTACACAAGCATTGAAAATATATAACACTTGAAAAAGAGTTCAGTTTTAACTCCTGACGCTGGTGTTGAGAATATTTAATACTTAGTAGTGTCGAGCGGTGTTATATTTCAGCTCTGCACAGAGTTAATATTTATTCTATTACTGTGTTAAAATGCTAACGCTTCAAAAAGTGTTGAAATTTTCCCTTTAGGGAAAGGATCCATGTAGACACATTTAAAGTGTTGAAATTAAAGGACCATACCATCCATTTTGCATGTTTAAGCCTAATACATGTTACGTTACTGACAATCATTTCCCAAAGCATAAAACCATATTTCAGCTTTCCTGATATTTTGCTAAATCTCTTTATCTTTCAAAATCAAATATTCAAGTGATACACCCACCTTAAAAATCCATGTTTCTCCTGCTAATAGTTACACAGCCTTATGAAGTCACGGTCCTTTAAATTTTTCCATAAACGCAGGTCTTCTTTTGGGACTATATTCCCCGGTGGAGGCATACATTCACTCCACGCTTTTTATTGAGCTTAAACACTAAAATTACATAACTTCTAAAAAAACCTGAATACACGTCTTGTTGGTGATGATGGATTACCTATCCCAAGAACGTTTACAGTATCAACAAGTTGATTTTAATAGCAGAATGAACTGAAACCAATGGAGGTCTGGAAGGTAGGAAAAACATTTTTAATTCACCGTTCCAGTAGTATGCTTTGGAAATGATTGTCAGTAACATTACATGTATGAAAACTGAATATATTAGGCTCAAACATGCAAAATGGATGGTATGGTCTTTTAACTCTTATAGAGTTATTTTTCCTCTGCTGAATTTGCAGAGTTTCTACAAATTGATTTTAAAAACGTACTGGAACAATTTGAAACCAATGGCTGCCTGGGAGGTAGGAAAAACAATTCTCATATTTACCACTTTAGTCATAATTTTGGGAAATAGTTGGCAGTATGTAGCATGTGTGCAGGTCATATGTATTGGGCTCGAATATGCAAACCAGTGGTCTGGTCCTTTAAAGCCATAATATTCCCAGATGGGCACCATCATTCGTATTTTGATGTAGCTCCAATCAGGATGCAGAGTTCAAATGTTTAATAATTTTGTTATTATAGCAGCAAATCTGGAGGATTATGAGTCCATTCAGCCTGCATATAAATCTCATTATCACATATTTAATGTATCTTTAATAAAGATAATGATGAAGTTATCGCTCCCTGATCGTTGGTGTTACGGCAGAGACTTCACAGGCGTCTCCTGACAGATCTCCTGAAACGCAGACTCGTTGACGTTAGCTGAAGAGGCAACTGTGTCCTCAGAAACGTCTCCTTTGTTCTTTTTCAAGAGCCCTTGATGGGTGAAAACCTTGAATCTCCATTTCAAGTACCTGAAGGGGAAAAAAAACCTTGATTTAAGCTGCAACACGTGTATTTTATTTGTTGAGTGGTTTTTCATCATAATATTCCTGATATGTGCGTGATGCTGTAAACGAAGCAAGAAAAATCACAAAAAGAGTTTACGGTTACCATTCATCTCCCTCGCATCTTCTGTCCTGTTACCGTTTGGAGCGGTGAAGCAAGCGGCTTTTTGATTGTCCAACAGAATCGTGAGCCGGTCACGCCGCTTGCGCTCTGTTGCCGCCATTATACGCAGAACCAATTTGTGCGGCAACAAAATAATTGCAGTCCTGACAGGCAAATTTATTATAATTAACGATAATAAATTGTCACCCCCCCCCCCCCCCCCNAAAGTGTGAGGGCTGATATCCCAGTCATAATAAAACAAGCGCTCACTGCATCCGTTGATGTGGAGAAACACACACACACACACACACACAGTTTATCGATCACCATACTTATTTCACTGCTTCAGTCGTGCTTGGTTCGTTAACGCAGCACCTGAGAAGAAAGAAGCTCCGGAGAGATTTTCCCTTTTTCACTTTGTTAGCTGAAATGTGATGTCACGCCCATCACCGGCCTGAACGCAGCTTCCCGATGTAGGCCGCAGATAAGACATAAAGGAGAGGAAACAGGGGCCACCACTGAAAGAAGCGTTGAAATGTTTAAAGGACCATATCGGTGATTTAGCATGTTTGAGCCTGATGTATACAACACATGTCAACATCACATTTTGTGTCTGCTAGCTCCTCCCCTCAGACGCGCTGGACATCAGATGTGTGGGTCCTCACTGCTCACAATCTTAGGACGCCCCCCCCCCCCNCCCCCCCAAAAAAAAGTGACCATCAGTGTCATGTGATCCATGACAATGATTTCATATCGATTACATATTTCTGGATCCTCTTATTGGATCTTTGCTTATTTGCTGTTGATGTCATCCTGAATATTTCTCTTATCGCACGTCCGGCCGTTCGAAGAGAGGGAAACTCTGTTTGAACTGCCTCTCCCCAGGTTTCTTCCATTTTTCCTGACGTATGAAGGCGTTTTTAGTAGAGTTTTTCTTTGTCTTCTTAAGGCCAATTTATACTTTCCGAGGATGTGAGGGTCTGCTACTAGACATGGAAAGTTCAATTTACGTACAAGAATCAGATCAGTCCCATCGTCCTTTGAGAAAGACCGGTTCATGTCCAAACCAGTTAGCTTGTGTCATCATTATAATGGGTTGTGGGCTCAAATCTTTGACTTGATGATTCGGTGAACCGGCCAGGCCTGTCTGCTAGGGCTCACGTGATGTAAATTTCTTCATGTTTATGTCAGAGATTGTACATGTAGGTCTCTATGCGGACATCCGCATCTGCATACATCCAATTTTCTGTCAGCACCATCACTATGCTACGCTACGCTACGCTAGTGCTGCTGCTCATGTATGGAATGCATCATCCAGGCTGATGCCAAAACGTAGTATAAACAGAACCGTGTCTGATGCTGTGCATACGTGTCTGTTTGGAAGTATAAAATGGCCTTTAGAGAGCTTGGTCTGGAACTGTTGAAGCGTGGCCTGTAAAGCCCTTTGAGACGTTTTGTGATGTTGGGCTTTACAAATAAATTTGACTTGTAAATATATTTACTGCAACAAATACGCTTCCAAAAAAAATAGCAATTTTCTGACATTTATTCACGTTGATCGTGGTGTGTGACGGCTTTATACCCAGCATAATGTTCATTTTTCACCAAAGTACCAACAACTTGCTTTGTGTTCCATCTTTTGGGTGAAATCTGGCTGTTTGTGCTTCTCCCGTCTCCTCCTGCAGCGTCTGAGTTTCAGAAAACGAGTGTCTCTTGCTGCTTAAGCCGGCCTTTGCGTGGCCGTTAGGATGGAGCCTGTGTGCGTTCATGCCTCGTCGATATCTGCTGGTTGGGTTTGACAGGTAGCTGCTGAGATAGATGGAGGGATCCGCCGTTGAACTGCCAAACCGCAGGGAAAACGAGGACGGCAAAGGTTGATAACGGATGGTTTCTTTTCCTTTTTTTTCACGTCGTTCCCGTTTGCCGTGTTTTCCCTTGCTCAGACAAGTGTTTCCTCTGCGACATAGCAGCTAAAAAAAATGTCATCTTCATCCAACCGCTGCNCCCCCCCCCCCCCCACCCATAAATGAGCGGTGGCTGCGGGTGTCCTTGAAACATGAACAAAGAGAGAAATATTAAAAGTTAAAAAAGCAAGGCATCTCTCTGAAATGGCAGCCTGTGGGAGGATGTGTGTGTGTGTGTTTGTGTTGGTGGTGTGTGTGTGTGTGTTGGTGGTGTGTGTGTGTGGGGGGGCACTAATACTCCATAGTGCTCATCTTTAAATCACCCCTTTATATCTCTGAACATATCTTTTTTTTTTTGTCTGTCCTCCATTTTGTGTGTGTGTGTGTGTGAGAGAGAGAGAGAGAGAGAGTATAACCATGCAGCTATTAAACTTTCCTCAAGTTAAATAAGCTACATTTGGTTCGTTTTTTAATTTTTTTTATTTATTTATTTTTAGTAACTTTATTTAACTGATCTGACACAGAGCTGCCCGTAATGTATTTCTCCGCCAGGAAATATAGTCCCAGGAGAAGACAGCTTTTACTGAGAAATCAAAATCGCCATGCCTTCTACAATTGTGCATACATGTTAGAAGTGTGAAACATTGTGTTTTAAGGTCTGTGTTTCACCTCAACATTTGATGTTGAGAGATTAATGGATTTGATTTAAAAAAATAAAAATAAAATAGAAATAACAGGAAAACTAAAATATGGTTTTATGTTTTGGAAATTGGTTGTCAGTAACGTAACATGTATGTGGATTTTATCTATATTGGGCTCAAAAGTGCACGATCGGCAGTATGGTCCTTTAAAGTCGCAGGCTAAGACTACAGTCGTCATGGAAACACGCAGCAGTTTTTCCACTCAGTAATACTCGCCTGAACAAAATCTGAAACTGCAATTTTATATGTGTTAAAAATGTACGTGTTAAAGCCTAAAACGTGCAATATTCCTCTACAGCGTCGAGAAAAACTTTCTGAAAAATGGAAGTAATCAAATAAAGTACCAGAAACTCCAAACTGTGCTTAAGTGTACATCTTGAGTAAAAGTACTTACTTACTTTCTCTGATAACCTGTGTAAAGTAGTCATACATGAAGTAATCCACACACACAGTTACTTAAACGCACGGCAGGCTTTTATTTTGTAGCAGCTGTTTGTGTGTCATGATGCACATTATTTACCCAAACTTTGATACGGTTAATGATTTATAAGATTATTGTGTGTGTGTGTGTGTGTGTGTGTGTATATATTTTAGAGCATGCACCTTGTATGTCCACTTCATTGCTTTTTCCATGTTTGTCCCATCATGTGTGTCGGCAAGACTGATGAATATTCAATGTGTTTGTGCATATTTGTGTGTGTGCGTTTGTGTGTGTGTGCACGCGCATGAAAGAGAAAGAGAGACAACAGAAATGAAAAAAGAGAGAGAGAGGTGCTGATGTGGTATGTACTTGCCAAAGCAGTCCAGCATTTTGGGGTTAATTTGTTTGTATGCGTGTGTGTGTGTGTGTGTGCGCGTGTGCGTGTGTGTGTTTTCAGCTTGACTTCCCCGGAGCTGCTTCATAGCCTGATCTGAAAATGAAACACCTTGGTATTTTAATAAGTGCTAATATATTCCAAATATTATCCCTCCGCCTGCCTCCTGTGCTGTTTCAAGTAGCATCAGACATTCAGGCGCCACAATAACTGACAATCTGTTTAACTATTAAATATAACATATTTTATTTATATAAATATATTAAATTTGTGGACCTAAATATTTAAAAGTCATAAAGTTATGATCAATTTACCAAGAATATCCAAGCAGAAAATGTACGGCCATGATAGCATCAACAGAAAACGTAGCCTGTTTGGCTTGTAATTTTTACCTTATATTCTACCACAAATTTCCCCTTTTTCCAGATGTCTTCTTCAATACTTTATACACATTTATCAAAATTCATACATATTTTTTGTCTTTAAAAAGCAATCTGCTATACTTTTTCACAAGCGATGACCTCATTAGTATTGATCTTTTTTCTGATTATTTAATGACCTTTATATAATGAAAGAAAGTAAAGCAACTTATTTGTGTTTAAGAATTTGTGCTTTCAGATGACATTAATGAAATTAGCGTGAGAAGATTAAATCAGGATTATTTTGAATGAAGTCGAACGAGATTTCACCGTTTACCTGAAGGAATCGCTCGCTGGTGAAGAGTAGCTTCAGATATTTAAAATAAATCTTGTCAACGTGCAGGATTCAGCAGAGGCGGCTGTTCCAAGCAGTTTATCACCACGCCAATCACACACACACACACACACACACACACACAGCAGATGATCAGTCACAGAGTNATCACCACGCCAATCACACACACACACACACACACACACACACAGCAGATGATCAGTCACAGAGTTTTTGATGAGGAAGCTCATTCTGTTTTCATCTCTCATCTCATCATTAATCGCCATTAAAAGACACATTCATGTGTCTGCACCACAGCATCTTATTTTTGGCAGGTTTTGGATTAATGTTAAAGAAAACTGACACTTGCAGTACAGTATGATGAGTATTATGGTGCTTGATTGACAAGTTTTGAGCCCAGAATAGAAAGATCTAGCTCAGAGGCGATGCAGTTTATTTTCCAGCGTAATCTCTTTCCAACTTGGTGTACTTCTGCCAAGAACGTTAGAAGGACTTTATTCCAGTTTTACTGAAGACCTTCACTTGGTGTCCAATATAACGTCCTCATCTGAGGATGTAATATTAGCTGTGGAGGAGGAGTGACCAACGAGGCCACACACCTTTGGGAAGATGTGAAAGTCTGAAAGCACCAAATAGAAACTGCTGTGCTTGCAGGTGTATTAAGCTTGGTTCATACTTCACGTTGTCACTGGGGTGCGCGTAATTGTGGCGCCCGTACCACAGTGCTCTGGGTCTCTGCAGTGTCATGTCGCATGGTCGAGCAGCTCCGAGACTTTGTGACTTGGCGTGATTGGCACGATGTTCTACATGGAAGAGTTGGAGGGTCAACTTGCCAAGCTGGTGTGTCCATACTTAATGACTCTGCTTTTAATGACTCGTCCATTAGACATTATAAGGACCCCCACATGGCCCAAAACTCCTGGAACGAAATAACAGCAGCTTTGGGCAAAGATATGAGTTTTTGTCGTAAAATGTGGAAAAACATTTGGGATCGTTTTGTGACTACTTCATTCTGACAACTTCACTGACTCCATTCTACAAATTTCGTTAAACTCTGTGCAATGACAATAAAGGCATTCTGATGACTTCGTTTTGTTACTACTTTGTTTGTTACTACTACATTGACTTTGTTTTGTTTACCACTTCGTTGACCTTGTTGTCAGTAACATCCCCCTCGTGAAAGTATAACCAAGCCTTTAGCCTGATGAAACAGCATGCTTTGCTTAAGTCACAGAATCATGGCTACCTCTGGAAACTAAATCTATTGTGTAGCTTTTCATGTTCACATGGAAGTTGCCATTCCACTTGTGCTCTCCATTGCTGCATCGCTGCTGTGCACACTAAGTGAAAACAGCTGGTTTTCGTTACCGTCTCTTCAAGAAAGGAAACATTGCTTGCTAGCAAATGTTTTTTTACTTTCATCTTATTTTTTCCCCTTCAGAGCCCTCTCTAGGCTACAAGAAGCAAAAAAAGAAGAACACACACAACCAATAACGTAGACAAAGATCTTCTTCTTCTTTTCCTTT